>PNEQ01022533.1:0-14664 GCA_003012365.1 Medauroidea extradentata
TACAAATAAATGGCTTAGTACAATAAGTCGAAAATGTAGATACGACTATATTAATAATAGTTTTATTTAATAAAAACACTGCAGATACAATATTTTACACTAGTAATTGACTCAACGAATCGTTGTAAACAAGAAAACATCTTCATCTCATTTTCGGCAATTTTGTCAGTTACCACTTCTGTGCCTAGTAGGGCAGTATGTGTGTGTGTATGTATGTATGTATGTATGTATGTGTATATATATATATATATATATATATATATATATATATATATATATATATTTAATCACAAACAATTGGTAACTAAAATTAATCTTTAAATATACCGTATATACTCACGTATCCTAACATTTTTCTTACGATAGTTGGGATTCAAAACAAGGGGTGCTTTAGATATAGGAGGAATATTTTACGAGTGAGATTATAACCTCCATAACTCAAAATTATATTACAGAATACTTAAAATGTCAACGTATCTGAGCAAAACTAACAGTAATTTAAGGTAACACGTACACCTGCCTACGAAACTTAATATTACTTAGGCCTACTCCCTTCCGCTAGAAGAAGCCATAATTACAACCACAAACTTCCACTTTGCACGAGAGGTTAATTTCTTTGTTTTGATTCTTCTTTGTTCATTATCGTTGATAACAAGAGTAAAATTATCGAAAATGGTAATGTTGATTGAAATAAATCTGTAGTCTTTGCGGTTTAAGATTGAAGTCATAATAAATCGCCGCCGTAATATGCAACGGGAAACGTAAACAATATCGTCGGCAACGCCATAGATGAATGAACAACATGGAGGTATGACACTCCATTCAGACTTTCATATTTGTGACTATGATCACTAGCGCGTCTAAGCCTGATCGGGACCACGGTCGTAGAAGTACAGGTCTGGACACTCGCCTATCTACCAATTATATGGAGTTGACCCCGTTATGACTGAAAGCGCCACTAGCAATGAAGTGTTGTTTTAACATTGCAATATAGCATCGTACTAGCAGTTCTCCAATCGGCTACGACATGAGTTTGCTCCTTGTCCCATTTACGCAATGTTAAAACAACCCCAGAGTGCCAGTGGCGCCATTCAGTCATAAAGGGGTCAATTTTCAACTCCAGTGTCCAGACCTGTTCCTCTATGGCCAAGATCGGGACCACTTCAATGTTGCTTTTACTCTAAAGCTTAGTACTACTTGTATGCAGTTTTCTATGATTCTTAGCTCCGTGTTTATGTTATTAGTTTTCGCGGGAAAGCACTACATTAATAACAACGGGATTGTGCCAAATTTTTTAAAGAATGTGCGATGCGTAAGATATATAGAGAAATATTTTTAAAATGTCAGTTATTTAGAATATTCCGGTGTTTGGAAGTCCGGATAAACGATACTTTACTGTATATATGTGTGTGTGTGTGTATGTGTGTATATATATATATATATATATATGTGTATATATATATAGTAAACCCTCGATTTATCGGACCTCCATTCAGCGGACTTCGGATTTAACGGACAAAATCTGGCCATACAAAATTATTCCACCGTCGGGTCTACTTGTCACATGCAGCACAATACCTACCTGGTTATTGTGCTTTGTAAATGACATCAGGCGCGCGCACAGATAGCCGCGTAAGACGGTAGACAGAGCTATTTTTAATCGCGCATCGGGGTACGTGCCGTGTCCGGTCAAGAATGATTGTCTACCTGAATTTTTTTTTTACTGAACTGTAAGATCTACAGCGCAAGACCTACCTGGTTATTGTGCTTTGGTGAGCGACATCAGGCGCGCGCGCGCACAGATAGCCGTGTAAGATGGTAAGCAGAGCTAATCAAACTCTCATCAGTGTTTTGACATATCCGGACAAGAACGACTGTCGTGTCTACGTGAGTTTTTAACTCAGTTGATGTACGCGATAAAGATTATGCGTTTTTTAAAATGAAAAAGTGACTGCAACAGGACAGAAAAGAAATACACCCTAGAGTAACTTTGAAGTCAAGCAAAAAATTTGAACTAATATAAAAGATAGAAGGCCGGTGTTTCGGTAGCAAAGTTGTGTCATGATTATGGTGTCAAGAAACAAACCGAGTCGGACATTGGTAAAGCAAAAACTAGTTAAATAGTTATGTGTTGAAATATGATGAATAAAAAAAATGGCACGTGTAGAGAGATAAAATCTGCTGCGGACAAACTAGCGCAACACATGCCTTTCTCACACTCAGCATTTCCGTCCCTTGCCCTTCAGAAATTCTCAAGGACGGCGGCTAGATCATTATCTCACAGACACGGTAGCCTATACAATACTGCGTCGCGATGCAAACAGCGGTAGTTTATATGGACATTTTTTATTTGTTATATATTTCGTAAATAAACACTTTACTGTGAAATACAAAGCAGTAGCTCAAGTTCACGTGTCACATGTTACCACGCAACGTAACATGAAATCAAGCTGATAGCAAGCCGCCTCCTGTCCCTCTCCTTCTACTCTTCCCCCGCCCTCCGCACGTGGTTATCTCAATGAGCGGACAAAGACAGGTGCTTATCTTTCTACTCCCGCCAATCAGCACAAACCTTCCCCCTCACCCACTTCCAGCGATTTGACCACACCAAACACGTTGCGTTACTAAGCGTATTACACTGTTATAAATCTATCTGCTTGTCTATTTTCTTGTGCCGCTTTTGGTACTTCGCGATTTACCGGACCACACCTCCCCCCAAATAGTCCGGTAAAACGAGGGTTTACTGTGTGTGTGTGTGTGTATGTGTATATATATGTGTGTGTGTGTGTGTGTGTGTGCATTTTTTTTAAATTTTTTTATATCCACTGAAATCATGTTGCTTAAGGGATATGGGTTTGTCAATTCATTACATGTTATAGAGTACATATAACAATTATAAGGCAATGACACACAATAATACAATAACTTACAAGAAAAAAAATACAAACATTTTATACAGTACAGTTAGATAAAAATATAGACAAAAAATTAATCAATAAATAACAAATAAGTGTTAGCTGTGAGCTGATCATAATACGTATGTACAACTTAGTTGGTGTGGAGTCACAACTGAACTAAAAGTCCTGCGCTTCAGTGACTGAGTATATTTTTCGATTAGCTATGTACTTCCTAAGTTCTATTTTAAACGGCACATAACTTTTGATTAGCATGATATTTTTAGGTAGCTTATTATAGAGAGTTATACCCTTGTGTTGTACCCCTTTTGAGAATGCTGTAGTATTATGACATTTAGGTTTCAATTTTTCATGGTTTCCAGTTTTGTAAGTGGTCGGGTTTTCCATTTCTAAAATTTATAAAGTTATTTATGTTGTGCTTAGTGAGTAGCAGTAGCCGAAAAATATATTCCCCATAGAAAGGAAGATTATTGAAGTCCGTGAATAAAGGTTTACATGTTGCATTAGGTTCGCATTACATATAATTTGAATAGCTTTCTTCTGAAGACTGAAGTTTTTTATGTTATGAATACTGTTACCTTAATTTCTGTGCCATGTATCATAATAGAGGGAAAAAGTGCAAAGTATGCGGTGCGTAGAAAGACCTACAATAAAACTATAAGTTAAGTCTATGCAAAGCTTCTCTCAGTAAAATGACAACCTCTGAAATAAATTAGAATACTAAGTGAGACTTGAGCAGGCAGCAGCAGAAAATATTAAAAAGTAGAAAATTTAGGTGTTAATTACCATTTGACAATAAAGTTTATGTTTACATCTAAAACGTCAAAATATGACACAATATCTGTTACGAGCCAAGACAATAGAAGAGACAAGTAAAATTGTGTAAGGTAGCAGATCAGATTCTGAGAAAAGAAAGTAGAAGGAAATTATATAACGGAAAAAGTTAAAATTAAGTTTTACACAATTATAGTAATACTGTAGTATAAAGAAATAGGTAGACAATGGGAAGGTTTATGTAAAGGAGGGTAAATTAATTGTGTCATGTTAAATAAGTTCGGTTGGCACCAGCATGTTTTTTGGTACTTTTAATAGTTGAAACTAAGTGTTAATTGTAATTTTATAGTGATGAGTTTATGGTTTCGGGTGTATTATGATTATTTTATAACAATAAATAAATAAATACTCTCAATTATGATGTGCACGATGGTGTGATCACACATTCCCACCTCTCTAGAAAACTTACTTCACAACATCCCTGAATCTACCAACCCCTTTACCATCACCAAGTCATCCTACAAGATGTTCCACTCCCTCACCGACCTCACAAGCACAGACTGCCTACCCCGCTCTGTTCTCCTCCACACCCTCTCCCTCTTTACCCTTCCTTAGGTGATAATGTAACCTTCCCCATCCTCCCACTCCATTCACAATTCTATATATCCTGACCAGTCTTTCAACTCTTCTTCTGTCCAATGTAATCCATTCCATTTCCTTCATCATTATCTTCCTCCTCTCCATCCTGCTTCTGTCTTTTACACCTACCTTTCACCCATCTTGTCACCCTTCATTGCATCTTTTCCATTTCCTGCACTTCAACTTTCACACATGGGTCCCATACTGCAGCGGCATACTCCAACATTAGCCGTACCGTTGTGTGGTATGCCTTTTCCTTCACCTCGGAGCTAGCCACATTCAGTACCCTTCCCAGCAAACCTTAAGCTCTTCTGCCATTTGTAACCACCCTATCCAATTTTTTGTCCACCTAAGGTCACTTGGCAGCACAATCCCTGTTGCATGTAACAATATTGATTAAGTTTTAATAATGTTAGGTTGCCAATGATGGTTTTTGTTGTTGTGAGTTGGTAACCCTATTTTAGACAAGTGAATGTACAACCACGTTTTGGTAACTGGAGTTTTAAACTGTCAGTCTTGTAGAAGTGTCTTGTGCTTGTTGTTCCAACATGTATTGCATAAACGATTCTTAATGGACGTGGTCTTCCATTTATTTTTAAAAGACCAATTTATACAACAGGTTATGGGCCCAGTATTGTTCTAACGAATTGTGCGGTGTGAAAGTGAAATGATATTTCATGCCAGGTAATGGCTACAGTATTTAATCAACAGATTGTAAATGTTAAGCCATTTGACGGCACAGGATATATATTCTGGAAGCATAGAATCATGTTTATTTTGGAACAAGCCAACGTCGTCGATGTTTTAACCCGGAAGATTCCGACAGAGGAGAAGGAATTAAAAGAATATAAGAAGAATGATATTAAAGCAAGGAACATAATTACTCAGTGTTTGGCAGATAAGGTTCTGGAATCTATCATTGATAAGACAACAGCCAGGACTTTAATGGACACGTTTGATTCGATTTATATTAAGAAAGGTATTAGCAGGCAAGTAGACCTTCAGAAGAAGTTAAGAAACTTGAAGTTTATAGGAGGAAGTTTGAAGGAACATATAACTACGTTTGAAAATACAATAAATTAACTTAGAAGTTCAGGTGGAAGTATTACAGACACAGAAGTTATAACCTTACTTCTGTCATCAGTGCCACAAAATTATGATGCGGTAACTCGTGCGATTAATATTATTTTTAATAAATGCCCTGAAGAAGTTGATTTAAATTATGTTAAAAATTCTCTCCTTCAAGAAGAATTACGTCAAAGTAATAATGTGTCTAAAAAAAGAAAAAACAGTTGCTTTTAAATCACAGAAATGAACTTTTCAGAGTAAGTGGAAGAATGGAAGTGCAAGTAATAGTGGTAATAAGACTCAAGCCAATGTTAAATTTAAATTTAATTGCTATTACTGTGGGAAATTAGGTCATAAGAAAAGTGAGTGTAGATATCTGAAGAAAAGAAACAACTTTAATTTGGACTGAGTAAACCGAGGGAGTGGATCCAGTGAAGAAATAACATTTATAGCAGAAAGTGAAGATAGTGTAAGTCAACAGGTTCCAACACGAAATAGTACAACGATAAAATTTGTTGTGGATTCAGGTGCAACTAATCATATTATCAATAAGAGATATGAAGAATATATGGTAAACATCAAGGAAGTAAACGTGAGTATTGCAGTTGCTAAGAGTGATGTCTGCCTTCAAGCAAGGAAAAGTAGAATATTAAAGTTATCATCTCAAGAAGGTAAGCCAGCTACTTTGTTACATGTTCTTTCTTGTGAAAATTTGGAATACAATCTTCTTTCAGTGAAAGAAATAGAAAGTCATTCATATAAGGTTATGTTTGAAGAAAGGAAAGTAAAAATATTGGATAAAAATTCTGAAGTTAAGATTACTGGATATCTTATATATGATATATCTTATATATGATTATATATGATTGAATTCCAAATTGATAACAATATTGCCATTCTAGCAAGTGATAAAGATCTTGTGCATAGGAGAATGTGTCATTCATGTTATTTTCAAAGTACAAATTTTTGTAATGTTTGCATTCGACGAAAACTAACTAGAAAAGATTTTGAAGAATTGTCTCCAGAAAGAAAACCAACCAGAATTCTTGAGGTAATCTCATCAGATGTAGCTGGACCAATTAGTCCTTTCACATATGATTCTAAAAGGTACATAGTTACATTTATTGACCATTTTTCTCATTTTGCTGTGGTTTATATTCTTTCAAACAAGTCGAAGGTATTTGAGAAATTTATGGAATATGAAGCAATGGTTACTGCTAAATTTGGAAATAAAATATCACGAATTCGTTGTGATAATGGGGGAGAATATAGCTCAAGAAAATTTGTTGATTTTTGTAAATCAAAGGGTATCCAAATGGAATACACTATTCCAAGAAATCCAGAATTAAATGGTTTAAGTGAACGATTCAATAGGACTTTGTGGGATTCTGTAAGGTGTATGTTTTTAGATTCTGAAATTGAGAAGAAATTTTGGGGAGAAGCAGTTTGTTGTGCTACGTATGTGTTAAATAGAACACCTACAAGAACCCTAAAACGAGAATGCCATGCCAAAATATTGTATGGTTACAGTGATATAAGAAACATTAGAGTTTTTGGAACAACTGCGTATGTTCATACATCAAAAGATGATGTCCAAGGAAAATTAGACCCAAGATCGAGACCATTGATTATGATGGGCTATTGTACAAATGAATAACGATTATGGGATGATGTTAAAGGTAAAATTGTAACAGCATGTAGTGTAAAATTTCTTGAAGAAAGAAAATATGGTGCTAACAAGGAGCATGACCAACCAACCAAATGTAATAAAATAAAGTTATCTACGTTACAATATCCTCAAACAGATAATAAAGAAGAGACAACAGAAAAGATCATTCCTGAAGATGAATCTGAAGAAGACTTTTTTGGTTTTCCAGACAAAAAACATTCAAGAAAATGTGTTGAGAAGAAGTAAACGAGATAATTGATTGCCAACACGATTAGAAGATTATGAGATTAATCTAATTGCAGCATTGTCAGCAGGCTCCTTACCATCAGAGTTACCAGAAACATATGAAGAAGCAGTAACGAGTGGTTGGAAACTAGCAATCGGAGAGGAAATTCAAAATCTGAATAAGAACAGTGTGTGGGAATTGACTCTAAGTGGGTTTTTTCTAAAAAGGAAATATTAGGCCAGGAGATCAAAAAGGCCAGACTTGTAGCAAGAGGGTGTTTTCAGAACTCTAAAACAATAGATGTTTACGCACCAGTTGCAAGAATGACAACTTTGAGGACACTTTTCTCTATAGCTGTCCAAAATTAATGGTTTATTGACCAATTAGATGTCAAATGTGCATTTTTGTATGGAAATTTAGATGAACCCATTTATATGAATGTACCTAAAGGTGTAGAAATTAAATTAACAGATTAAAATGTTGTATGTAAACTTTATAAATCATTATATGGTTTTAAGGAATCATCTCAATGTTGGTATAAAAGGTTATATAAGGTCCTTGTTGAATTGAATTTTAAAAGAAGTTTAAATGACCCGTGTGTTTTTATGAAAGATAAATTAATTATTTTAGTGTATGTAGATGACTTGTTAATTTTTTCAGATGATACTTCGAAATTAACTTGTCTTAAGAGGGAACTAAAGAAGGAGTTTGAAATGAAAGAGATGTATAATGATGACGAATTATATAATTTTCTAGGTCTTGAGATACAATTTGAAAATGGTTTGATTAAGATAAGTCAAGGTAAATTGATTTGCAAGATATTGCAGAGGTTTAATATGTATAACAGTAAAGTCGTAAATGTGCCATTAGAACCTAAATTAAATGTAAGCATCTCTGAAGTTTGTAAAGAAGAACTACCCTATAGAGAATTGTTGGGCTCTCTTATGTACTTAATGTTGGGCAGTCGTCCAGATTTGAGTTTTGCTATAACATATTTTGGTAAATTTCAGAATTGTTATAATGAAATACATTTTAAATATTTGAAGAATGTTTTAAGGTATGTAAAGAAAACACAAAATTATTCTCTGTGTTATTCTAAAGCATTCAGTGGAGAAATGATGGAGTCATATGTAAATGCAATTTTGCTAATGATATTGTTGACAGAAAAAGTATATTAGGATATTTTGTAAGAGTTTTTGGGAATAATGTTTCGTGGCGAAGTAAGAAACAAAAGTGTGTATTCCTTTCTAGTACAGAAGCTGAATATGTCGCTATTGCTAATGCCACAACTGAATGTTTATATCTTAGAAGCATTTTAAAGGAAATATTAAGCATTCCTGAACCAAGTATTATAATGTATGAGGATAATCAGTCTTGCATAAAAAATGTGTAATACTTTTGAGACAAAAAGATCAAAACATATTTCTGTGAAATATAATTTTATAAAAGATTTAGTAATGAAAAAGGTTATAAGGTTAGAATATATTGAAACATCAAATCAACTTGCAGATTGTATGACTAAAGCATTACCATATTGTAAATTGGAAAACTGTATTAAAGGCTTAGGTATTACAATATTGGGAGGGAATGTTGCATGTAACAATATTAAGTTTTAATAATGTTAGGTTGCCAATGATGGTTTTTGTTGTTGTGAGTTGGTAACCCTATTTTAGACAAGTGAATGTACAACCACGTTTTGGTAACTGGAGTTTTAAACTGTCAGTCTTGTAGAAGTGTCTTGTGCTTGTTTTTCAAACATGTATTGCATAAACGATTCTTAATGGGCGTGGTCTTCCATTTATTTTTAAGACCAATTTATAAAAACAATCCCTAGATACTTATATTGTATGGTATCCTCTATCTCTTGCCCACCCCATCTGTAAATGACTGTCTATCACTCTCTTCCTAGTAACGTTTTCGTGTACATAATAAGAAATGAAAGATAACTGTAACTGTCTCCAACGACAGTTTTGTTATGTCAGCAGTGTCTTGTTGGTTAGTGTTATAGATTGCTGGAAACAGTAGGATTGGTTTGTGAAATAGTACCACGCAAACTAGTGAAGTGTTGATTAGAATTAAGTGTTCGGTTATTTTAAGTGTTATCGTATTGCGTTTTATGTAAAGACATATTAGTTTTGGTTTGTATAACTGAATGATGCAGTGTGCAATGTCCGATTGTAAGGTTAAGTCCCTGAGGTCAAAAAATATTTTGAATTTTATTATATAAAATATTAGACAATGTCGGGTACTTTGTGATGTCAACGTTTATGTTTAGAGTAACGTGTATGTAAAAATGAATTATTTGAAAGTTCTATCGCAAAGTAACAAAGAGTGTACGGATTATATTTTACTATTCATTCCCTCATATAATATTTGTATTGAATAGCAAAATAAAACCCATCCGGTATTTAGGCCTATTACTCTGCAATACAAAAAAAAGTTAGTAGGTGCGTAGGTGAATTTTTTGGTGAAGTAACTGTGGTAGGCCTAATGCATATTTTGTATCTGGTGTCGCAGTGTAAGAGAGATTGGGTTTTATTTTACTATTTGTTCCCAGTACAATGGTATTGAATAGTAATATTAAACTCATCCACTATTTGTCACTTTGCAATACCAAATAACGGACAAATATAGAGTGAATTTTAAGGATGATGGAATTATGGAAATGAATCATGTGGAGTAATAATAATAATAATAATAATGTCTTGCTAGTGGGCAAGCATCCAAACACCCCTACAACATCCTCTCCAAAGCCTTCCTAAACTGTCCTACATCCCCCAACAACACCAACTCCTCCTGTAACAAATTCCATTCCCCGACCGTCCTAACCAGCATCGACTGTTGTCCCTGTCCGTCCTCCGCCATACCCGCTGTATTAACTGGTAGGCCTACTGAAAGTAACAAACATCAGAAGGGTTTTATTGTACTATTTAATCCTAGTACAATGGTATTGAATAGTAATATTAATTCTGTACACTGGCTATCCTAAGAGGACATTGCCGTTTTTGTGTGTCCCCGTCCAAAACCCCCCACATTCCTGCTGATCCCAGTAAGTGTGTTGAAGTAAATGGAAATGTTAGGTAGTGGTCCTCTGCGACATATTAGATTCGTCATTACTTGTTTATTTTTGCGTATGATTGGAGAGTAAAAAATCATGAACATTTATAAGATGTGTACATATTTAACACTACCATTTATAAGCTGTTCACAATAAACTGAACATGGCTTACAACTTACTCTGAGCCATTATGTCTACATCTTAACTATTTTAAATATGAAAACTTCCATGTAACTAAACATTAGGCCTAGTGTAAACATTTCACAACTCTCAAAACTTAACTTCTATATCGGCATTAAATACATTTGTTTTATTATTCTAAGTGTTGGATTAAAGTGGACCAAATATATGTACCAAGACTCAAAATCAAATTAATCAATATTTAAAAACTATAATTTTAGTCATTCTATAAAGATCAACATAAATTATCATTGTCCAATATTCACTGTCTACAGTAATGCCATGTGAAAAGTCAACAATTTTTAAAACACTTTTTCAGTCTATTACTGATAGGCTAATGATTATTTTTGGGTTGTACCTATTACAGGTAAGATTTGTGTTCTTTCATTTGATCCTTGAAATAGCAACTGCACATAAAATGTAGGCGAAATCATCGTGCGGCAGCACAATTGCGAGTGGTTTATACATTTTTAAAAAACATAAAAAGGCAGCTACTACTTATTGGAAATCCTACTCTTTGCGAGAAACTATTCGAGTAAAAAAAAAGTACCTCTAGCTCGGTAATTTAGCTTAAAGTAAATATTTGAATAAATATCATAATAAACGAACCTTCTAATGAAGATAAAAGAATATTTTTTATTTTATTTTTTATAAGTGTTTCGTAGATCCCATGGGATCCCATTATACTAAGGCAAACCACTAGAAATGCTAGCAAGTTAAGTTAAGAAATATATAATTCAACAAGTCATTCACGTACGATTAAAAACTCACCTGGTGACGGGAGAGAGTTTGTAATCATAAAGTTTCATCAATGAGCTGAAATAACATCGGCGATCCACTTCCATAATTGAAAAACGACTTGTATCATGAAGCAACTGAATTCGAAACCTCTATGCTGTCTTATTCTCACAATTTGGGATGTAACATTTATAAATATAAAGCACTGTATAACGACTAAACGCTAAAAAACTCAATAAATTACATCTCACGCACATGAAACATAATAACGGCCGCCATTACAATAACAAATAATGTCAACAAGAAATAACTATTTAAAAAAGGTTCTCCCTAGCTTCGGCCGGAAATGTGGCTGGGAAAGTGAACTAAAGCGACGGTCAGCGAAAGTCCTTTAGAGATAACGGCCCCTGGGACCAACCCTGGGGGCCGATTAAATATCACCACTTGCGTTTTGCACCGACGCAGCACAACGCAAGGAAATCTGCTCTGCACCTGCACCTCCAGTCGTAGTTGGAATTAAATATACTCGAAAATGCAAGACGCAAGGGGCGGAGCCTATTTTAGTTCTACACAACTGCCTCCCCTCTCCGACTTACACAAGCCAATCAGAAAATTTGTAACATCTTTCTAACTGCCACGTTGACGACAAAAACTGTCTGCACACCCGCGTGCTTACATGCAGATATAGCTTCCATGTAGCAGTGAACATTTCTTGCGGTAAAAGTAATGTTTTGGTTATATTTTTCGTAACCTAAAATTGTGTAGTTTTCTTGTGCTTATACAAGATTATAAGAAGTGTAGTTTCATATCAAGTTATAAAAGAAAATTGTCACAAATTTTTCATTATAAATGTATATGTCATAGTTGCATTTTGAAGTTTGAAAAACTAATTTATATAATGTCGTGGTTTCAATGTAGTGGATGCATGTGTACATTTTTATTGAAAGAGATTGTTCGTGAATAATTAAGTACTACATTTATGGAGAGTAGCATTTTGTAACACAATTAGAACAGGAAGTGTCTATTGCCACTCCAGTGGCAGCAGTCGTATGTCCTAATACCACTAGAGTGGCACCAGACAAAAGTGCTGCTGCCACTTCAGTTTTTCAAATTAATGACGTCACTCGCAGAAGCATGGCAACGTTGTTTTTTTCTGCTGCAGTGCCACTTCCGTTTGTAATAGCTTAGCTTCCGTTGCGTTGTAAGAAGTTGTACTTTGGTTGTGCGGCTGCGGCGTGGTTAGTGTTGTTTGTGTGTTGAGCTTGCCATCGAGCTATTGATTGTGATTTAATATGATTTACGTGGGTATTTGTTGATTTAAGTATTATTGATACATTATATCAAGTTGTTGGGCAAGCATTTTTCTTAAAATCTTTTTACATGTTTCTGGTATGTTTTTTTCTCGGTCTCTCGTGATGCAGGATTAATACATTTGTTTTTAAGTAGATTCCCGGCCCGGGTTACCACACTTTTACTATGACCATGTAAATGTGTTGTGCAGACCAGGCTATGAGGATTCACATGATCGACGCATCGATTCTACGAATTCGGAACCAGCCCCAGCAAAAAAAAATGGGCAGTTCCATACTGCATATGTAACCTCAAATTTACTCTTCATACCAGGTATTTTTAAGGCAAGAAAATGTATTTTTTAATGCAACTAATATTTTAAATGTCGCAAAATAGGGTGGAGAGAAACAAAATTATGAATAAATTCTTATCTTGCACGTTTTGCTTTAAAGTAATACAATTACAACAAAGCTATTGCTTGCAAACTTGCCTGCCTAAAAATTGTGTTTCTATTCACTCCAGTGTTTATAATTACCCCGTTTAGTATGGTAGTTAACATGTAATAATTAATAAATGGCTTTTTAAATAATATGTACAGAAAGCAATGATACATTCAAAATATGCTCAAGTTTTAATGGACAGCTATTCGGTGGCAAGCTATAACCTCTTCCTCAGTCACCTATCAAATATTCAGAACAGCTATTCTTCATGTACAGCTAAACTTTTGCTGTTTAGAGGTATAGTTTAAAGAATATTGTTTCTGTATTGGTTGCAAGAAGTACCCATTTTACAGAGTACCTGACTTAACCTAACTACCTAACTTAAAAACCTAATCTAACAAACTTTTTTTTACATAGGATGGTAACTATCAAGAATCACTACTCATGGAAAAAAAACTCTAGAAATATACTGTTTATGATTGATTACATTAAATTTTGCATTTCTTACTTTTTTGGGTGCATTACGGTTAAAACCATATTGTTTTCTACCTTAAGGGGTATGGATAGGTACGATGCCGAGTGGGTGACTGGAACACTCAATCGTCAATAAAATCTGAACTACTCATCAAATTTCGATGAGATTTTTTGCCGAGTAGATATTTATCAGCTGACGTTTATATATATAACATTATAAGGTAGTATGCTTTACTTTCGAGTAAAAAATTAAAAACGGTTTTTAGAAAAATAAGGGCTTGAAACCACAAAATCTACAAAAATTAGAAACTGTAATTTTTATAATTTTTAATACGATAATGTCTGGACCTCTATAATAATAGTTGCTGTGGTTCGCCCAATATATCACAAGGAAACTGCAAATCGTGATAAGAAGGTGCCGCTTGGTAGACATGTTCTTTAGATCAAGGGAAGAATGATATAAGATCGGGAGACACACTGACATTCCGTGCTGGACGCCATTTTCCAAGATGGCGGCGTAAAATAAGAAAAGCTCTATAACTTCGTTATATTTCTACCGATTTCGAAAAACTTTTTTTAAAATGAAAGCTGGTAAAAAAATAGAATTTTTTTTAATATTGAAGAATTTGCAAAAAATGTGATAGTTTCCATGCAAATCGATAAATTAATTTTTTTAATTGTGATTTCAGTAGAATTTTTTTTATTTTCTTAGTTTTGTTTTTATGGTATGGCTTATATAATTCAAGTTTATTGCCCATATAAGTAAAGGTTAAATTCAAATGTATTACAATGTCACAAATATTAATGTATGCAATGAGTTAAAAAAAAATATTAATGTTACACTAAAACAGAAAATGGGTAGGTACTGCCAATAATGCATTACCTTTGTTCTTCTGCTGTACACGAGTTCTAAGATTCTTCATAACCTTCAAGAAGTGAAGCATCAGGGTCATTACTGGAAAATGATATTTTCAGAATATTTTAGTTTAAGTTAAAAAAGAGATAGGGAAAGAACAAAATAATATTTAGTGATGAAATTCAAGGTAATGAGAAAGTAAAAAAACATATGATTATTAGAAAATATACAGAGCATGTATAAAGAATTAAAGAAAAAATGGAGTAAAGTAAATACTGCTTACTTTTGATTGCTGCAGTTTCCACGACAATTGGTGCACAGTAATGTACAAGGAAGA
>PNEQ01022534.1:0-14698 GCA_003012365.1 Medauroidea extradentata
TTGGTTAAAATTATTAATAAATTTCACATCTGAATTCTATACTAAATGGTTGTTAAACGTAAGTTTTTTTAGTACGTCACTTCCAGTAGAGTCAACACAACACCTTTACGTATATATATATGAAAGTTTTACTATTTTACTCCACACGTAAAAGTGAAAATAAGCAGTAAAATGTAATATACTTTAGTATACTACAGTGTACAAGCACGAACGCACCCTTCCTCGTTAGAAGCTAGCTAACGCCATCTTGAATAGCGTTTGAATCACCCTATAGCCAAATATACGCCTTCTCCATTTAGTTGTAATTGTCATATAGACATTAACTCGCGCGTTGCAAAGCGTCGTTCAAACGTCACGTTTCTAGCGCTCGGGTGGAATCAGTCTTAAATGTACTATGTTGTTGTGTGGTCAACCTGCTGCTCGTCATGATTATAAGCACCTAGCATTACAACACAATGTTTCATCTTCTTATCTCTTGGAACAATATTTCTCCCTGCGTTTATCACACCTCTGATGTTTTAACTTTCAATCACTGCGTCTACATAACATTGTTTAGGAAGCGCAGCTTATCTATTAACGGCATAGTTGTAACTTCTTGGTGAAGACTTTTTTATCTGCAGTCATTTTTAGAACGGTGTCCTTTCATAAAAAAGTTAATACCCTGAAGGTTATAACATATTAAAATGAGAAGAAAGAAATTTTTTTAGTTTCCCTATTTTAGTTTATTTATGCAAAGCTAAATAAACTGCATAAAATATCAGCCGACACAGCGCTGAGTGACGTGATATATAACTATGCGATAACAGCTTAAGACAGATTTGTAAGCATACAGTCAGACAGATTTGCGAAGTATTCCTAGTTAATAACTCACATTAGTAACTCATAGTTACTTTCATGTCACGCAAAATATTTTCCTAATAGTATTTACTCGCCTGAATCAACAATAAAAATACATTTTACAAAACTTTGTATTTTATTTGCATGCTGAAAATATTGATGAAGGATACCTGTGTTTTGTTAGCAAGTGATTCTTTACAATACTTTTAATACGTGTTTATATTTTACTACTACATTAGATAAGATATGCGCTACCGACATGCAGTAGAGGAAATTAACCAACATTTCGTTAGAGGAATACTGGAGATGTTTATTAAGAACTTACTTTGTCATACAGATTAAGGTCTTGTTACCAAGTTTTGCAGTGATTCCGAAAATATTTTTTTATTGCTACCTAATACATCAAAATTTCGCTCCACAGTTTTGACACTTATATGCTATAATTTGTAGCTGAATATTTTTGTAGATATATGCTGAACGGTTTTTTAGATTTCATTACCCAAATAACCACGTTATTTGTCGTGAAAATAAGCAAAAATGAAGCAAAATATTTTTTTGCTGACGAATGGTACATTATTTAAAAAAAAAAACGCATCCACAGTATTGTGCATCGTGTGACTGCACACTGACTCAATTTTTTTTCAAAGCTTTTGGTTAAAAAATATTTGCGTTATTGTCACCAGTCTGAAAAAAACTCGGGAACAAGCCCTTAAGTCAGGACAGGATGCTTTAACTTTGTGTGGCGGTGGCTTATGAAAACGCAATGTTTTCAGTTTGTGTGTTAAGTGAATAAACGGGAGTAATGTCACCCTGAAAATATATTTTATGAAATCTATTTTTTTAAATGTAGTTGCTTGATATCAAATAGTTACTTATTTTATTTTTAAGTAAATGAAATTTTGAATTCGATTTTCGGGGTATATTTTCCGACTTTTACATCCCACTTAGAAATAAATTGAAAACCCTTACTGGACTTAATTTTCGTAAGCTATCGCCAGGCAAAATCAAAGCACTCCGTTCTAAATTATTCTGTATAATGTACTTAGTTTCAAAGTGACAGATATCTTCATTGTAAAAAAGTAATACACGAATGAGATACATCATGAACTGAACATTTTGTGTGAATATTAAATATATATATATATATATATATATATATATATATATATATATATATATATATATATATATATATATATATATATATATATATATATATATATATATATATATATATATATATATATATATATATATATGAATACCTTAATTTTTACTGATAAATAACTTTCAAAACTTATTACATAAGAGCAACTTGAGCATCATATGGCGAATAGCAGGACAAGTATAAAACAATTATATATAGTATACATACAATGGGCACAGCTTAAATCGAGCACGACGAGTCGCTAAAATTGGAATCACGTTAATTACTATTGCACGTACTATTAGATGAGGCTTCGGTAACAGTAGAGTAAATGATTCATTTTTGTGAAAGTACAATTTCACGCTTACGTAAAATAATGCTGTTTCCTAAGTTCTAGCAGTAAAATTGTATTTGAGTGCATATCACAGAATCGTCCCATATCTCTGCGCTATGCATTATAACATTCAAGCAGCGTATTTCTTTGGATTTAAAAGGTAATAAATTGATATATGCAAAATCCGTATTCGCATTCTGGCGTCTTAACATAAAGAAAGCTTTAACGTAATATAATTGCCGCACACCAGAACACAAACAATACTTCAGGCCTCTAGGTTCTTATCTGCACCGATCTGTGACGTCACATGAGCTAATGCAGTGACTTGGTACTTTCCTG
Organism: Medauroidea extradentata; assembly: GCA_003012365.1. NCBI lineage: Eukaryota > Metazoa > Arthropoda > Insecta > Phasmatodea > Phasmatidae > Medauroidea > Medauroidea extradentata. The sequence goes on from PNEQ01022534.1 coordinate 2,658, forward strand.
GGCATTTGAAATGAGAACAACTACTCAAATATTGTTAAACCAATGCCAATAAAACTAACTGTTAAGGTTCTTGTTTTCAATGTTTTTAGTTTTGTTCTTAATTTAAAATATTTTTAAATAGACATTTCTAAGTTGCTCGTGTATACAATACACTAGCATTATTGCTACAGTATGTTGGACGAGAAAATAATACTGCGGGTTACAGGACCTCGGATTTCTTTCGGAGAAGGAAGTAATTCAGCAGTGTGTTATTAATGTGACTGTCCAATGTTTCGCGCAAGTTTGTCAAGTAATAATTACGTTAAACCCGGTTTTCGGCGAAAGATGTGGAACTCGATTTATAATCCTGAAAGCCGTTAATTTCAAAGTAGGATTTAAAGGAAAGTACTTTTTGTTTCTCAAGATGCCTTTTACGATAACCGTACGACATTAAAGGTTTATTTACATCAGTTCGTACTGAAAATAACAGAAGAAGGTTACTTAACCATATTGATGTTGGATTTTGTGAGACTGATAGAGCCAATATTTTGTCGCGAAATGATTTCTGCAACGTTTTGTTTCAATACGGTGTAATTGGCAACTCTGGTTTGCGGTTCTGGCAGCGTCTCATTGTTCAGACACGTCTCCCATTTGACTACACCAACCATAATAAGATTATGGCGACAACATAGTCTGTGATTGGCCAGTAGAATCTCAAGACAAATAAGAGATTAAACGCCCAATCACTGACCGTGAAGCAGTGTGCACATGACACATTGGAAACAAGTGTTGCCAAAATATTTTCGCCACAAAATCGTAGTTCTAGTAATTTTGTACGCATGACGCGACTACATAAAACTACTTTTTGCTATTTTGTCAGTATCAGCGGCTGTTGCGATTGCAAGCACGTGAAACTAACATTCGTTCAATACAACTTACAGGACCTTTATGTCGCTACCTACCCAAGAACACTGGTGAAAGCATGTTTATGTATGTTCATGTTAAATGTAACTTGGCGGGACTCAGTAACTGTCGCATCTACGTACATGTCACCGCTGACTGTTTTGTTTAATCTTTCTGCATCCCATATTGATAATAGTATATTTAAGGTTTATTTTGCAATCACATATAATACATATAATAATTAATTGCCACTACACACTAACCTCTACTACGTGAGCCTCAGATGTTTACAGTATTTCAATATTTTACGTTCATGCGCAATAGGTATATTTTAAATACACACTGGCCTTCCTATGCGTGGAAATAAACACACAATTACAAGTTTCCCTAAAAAGTTATGATTTGCTTGTGTTAACCAACAAAAATCTCTTTCTTAAAATAAATAAACGCTCTTTGCTAGTAATTTACCAATTTGACCGAAGTTTGGGCGCAAAAATTAAATTTCGACTCGAATAAAACTGACATGATTTCGATTCGGAATTCGCGTTTCGTCCGCCGTTTTCGTCGCGCTCACGTCATAGAAACCGCTGTGCTGATTGGTGGGCTTGTTTTGTTTTTACTGTAGCAGTGGTCGTGCCTCTGTAAGTCCGGCATTAGGTTAATATAAATAAAAGAAGCGATGGTTTGTGGACTAGCAGCAAGTTGAAACCCGAGCCTAGGAGGCAGTATAGTGGCGTGTCTCGCAGTATCGAGGTCAGTCTAGGTTCGTGTGACTGACGTAATGTCATGTGCGCCGTGTAATGTACAATACCAGGGAGGGAGGGGGAGGCGCACATTACAGCCAGCAGGACGGAGAAATCTGATGGGGTGGCGAGCATAAAAACCACAGTCGCCGTCATCAAATATGCAGCAGGTAGTTAGGACGGCGATGTTGCGTGACGCTTACTCCCACCTGTAAACAAATGAGTCTCTAGGGTGCGCGCTCATGTCGCAAGTACCGTCTCGTTCCCGCTACTTTAGCACTTCAATTTACGTTCCCGCTACTTTAAGTGTTTCGTCAAAACACAGTAGAGACGCAAACTTGAAGTAAAACAATTGAACAACGAGCAGAAAACTTAAAACGTTAATATTGTGTCATATACTATGCTTAGAGCCCCGGAAATTTCGCGGATTCAACTGAGGAGAGGTTGGATTTCTAAGTCATGTATATGTTGGAAACTATTTCGATTGGGTCATTGTTTATTAAACGTGACCTTGCGGACTCTGAACCAATGGCGGACATGCGTAAAAACGCTCACGGACTCCTGCGCTACATCGTCAAATGTTCAAATCCTCACTCACTGGAGCAGCAGCCAATGAACAAATATAGCTGAGGACAGTGCACACAGGACTGTGGAGTCTAGCCTGCTGGGCGTTGAACCAGGGGCGTCATTTCAGGTTTTTCCAGGGGGGGGGGCAAGATTTTGTTTTCTGACGACAGTGACCTTGTTGCATCTTTTTTATTAATTAAGCATGTATAAATTAGATACTTTAATAATAAAACTTCAGTTTTATGTCCTTAAGTTAGCATTATTTACATTTAAAAATACAAAAAGTACATTTATACACAAAATTTCCAAATCCAGGGGGGGGGCATTTGCCCCAGCCTCCCCCCTGTAGCCCCAAATGACGCCCCTGCGTTGAACCCGCGAAATATCCGGGTCTCTAACTATGCTACATTTACAATAAAACGCATATTTAGTAAATAATTCAAGATAAGCACTAACTATCAAATATGTATCGTATTTAAATATTTTACATATAATAAGCAATGTCGTCTATTTCAATTACGAATACTTCAATAACGCTTTAACATTGTTTTCGGAACTATCATATACGTATATATCATTATCCATGAAATCCCAGTACTGCGCACAATAAAACGATACTTAGAAATAAGTATTTTTTATAATACTTGACTTATCTATTAGTTCTCTGAAAACGGCCATCTTGACACTAAGTTAAGTTTTCAGTTTCCCGAAAACTTCAAGGCAAGACTACTTTCCTTTGGCTTTGTCGTCTCCATTGTGTGCAACTCCATAATAAGCCATGCTATGAAATTTATCTTAAAGTAAAATGTTAGAGTTTTTAATTGTGTAACCGCCTTTAGAGTAACTTATGTAGATCGAGTAACTTACCCCATCCCATCCTTGGTTTATAGAGCGGAAACAATCAGTACGCAAGACTTGTTTGGACGGCACAGATACATTCACATATACGTATCCCGCATTGCTTCAATATCACATCGTGAGAGTACACTGTCTGCATAATGTACTGTAAACTGGTTGCGATATGAGACTCCATAACTCTTCCCACTTTCTCTATATTCACTCCTGCTTCGTACAGTATTCTTCGCTCTGTACCAACTAATGAAACCTAACTTACTTCCTCTCTCTCTCTCTCTCTCTCTCTTTACTTCGATTCAAACATAATGCATATTTAGTGTTTGAAAAGTATATGGTGTGTTTCTTCTTATCAATAATATCCAGGACTGTACAAACTGCATGAATGGACATATTTCAGATTGCACATCTATAGGCCTACACTCTTATCAGTTCCCCCGCAATTATGTTCGCATGAAATACCAGTATCATGCCACGAAATATCGACGGTACCAAATATCGTCGTTGAACTATATTCGGCAGTATTCTTGAAACAAGGAAATCACTCGGCTATACAGACACGGACACTACATTACGTAGCTATATGCTTCCAAATAGTCCGATCACCAGGCACATTTTATCTGGAAGAAGGTCCGAACTTAATGATATTCTAATATGTTGTAAGTAGCATGCGGTGTAGAATCCAAGTTTTTCAATCCGAGAACCCTGTGCGGGCTTCAGGGCTGCCCAAAATCTTCCAAATTGTTGGAGTTTTTAGAGTTCTTTGTTTACAACTTCTAAACAACGCATTCTAACAGAAGACATTTCATAGCAAAAGTTATAGAGCATTAAATTTCCTACAATTTACACTGTATTAACGTTTTTTTTTTTTTTTTTTTTTTGTAAACCATATAGGCCTATCTTAAAGCAGCAAAAATTCAGGTTGTTTCCCTGGTAACTTTCATATTTCAACATTTCTCTGTTATTAATGTTTAATAACATTAACAATAGAAACCCCACCCTTAATGAGAAGTTCATTTCAGAACAAATAACACGATTTTCGATTAATAAAAAAAAAATATTTTATGCTACATATAATGTGTGGATGAATTAACTATGTAGAAAATATTTAAATTATTAAAAATTAGCCATTAATAATCTTTGGTCCCAATGGCAAGATGGCGTCACCTCTCAGTAATTCCTCTTTCTCCTGAGCAATAATGTCATCGATGACGTCCTTGTCGTTATCACTCTCAGTGTCTGTATCTTTCTCGTTGAGTTCGGTCTCAGGCGAATTTTCACAAGTATTTCCTGCATAAGTCTTGCAAATGGCTGACCAACGGAGTTCTGTTTTTTTTTTTTTTCAGCTGTAGGCCCGGATGCTACATCCATTCGTGCACTAGCATTGTGTCATGTGCAACAACTTTTCTGGAGCTGCATCCATGGTCGTTATTGTGGGGTTTATCTCTCGTTTCGTTACAGTCCAGCCCCAAACTGTCGGTAACTCTTTGTAGCTCAGCCACGTTTGCACTTGCAGATACAGTAGGTACGAATAGTATGGCCCCTTGCAGCGCCTCGTGTAGGAGGCAAATTGACAAGGTGGAAAGTAGATTTTGCCACGGAGTTGGAAAATATTTGGTAGTGATGATCATCCAGAGTAACTGTGTCCATGTTTCCACTATACAGTATCAAAAGAAACTTTCCCCTTGCTTTAGAAATTCGGCGTGGGGTTGCTGCGTCATCTTTGAATACACTAACAATGTCACACGGAGAACTGTTTTATTCATAAATTATTGAAAACTTTCTTCTTCCCTTGTCCAAATGGTTTCGATGTAGTATCACGCCCGTTTGCTGCATGAAGGAAAATAATATCCTAAGTATTGTATTTGCAAGAAGCTCGTCTTCACCTGTGATAGTAACGTTAGCAGTACTGTGAAATTGTGCAGTTGTAGTAATGAACGGACAATTATGTCTTTTTAAAGTATCACACAATATCTTACCCAGAAATTCAATCTTTTAACTAACGAAAATATTATCCTCAACGTCTAAACAAACTTTTTCGTAGCCATCGAAGTAATCGCCCGACAGAACGTCTAGACGGAAATGGAGGGGAAGGCTTATGTTACATTTGCCAATTTAGAGACATTTGCCACAATTTCTATTATTATCCATAAATAAATGTTGAAAGATGAATGTTATTTAGGAAGAAATTCGTGCATTTTTCGCACTTTCTCGTTACCTTGAAAAAATTTTCTAAACTTTGAAGCACTATATCTTTGCACGTATTTCGTTAAAAAAAAAACGTTTAACCTTTGCAAATTGTTTTAAATTTAACGCTCTAACTTTTGTCATGTAGTATTTTTTGCCATAATACATCAATCAGGAGCTACTGTATAAGCAAAAAAACTGAAAAAACAAAGTCCAAATATTTCGAGGTTTTTTTGCAGCCCTGTGCCACCTCTAGTGTCACTAAACTTGTACTGATATATTTATGTATATTTATAAATATGTATTTAGTAATAATGAAGTTAAGGTTCCATGTACTTTTTCATGGCGTGCCTCCTTAATTTTCTGTGTTTGATGTGTATTTATATACTCTAGTTAGTTAACTTGCAAACCTTGTTTTGTGAGAGAATATATCCAGGGTACGATGAGGACTAAAGTTGTATATACACGTTTTTTGGCAATTGTAATTATTCGACATTGTGTTAAAAACTGTCTGGTATGGTCAGATCAAGAATTCGTTTTGTTTAAGACTGATAATGGACATGAGTTGGCGGTGATTTCCTCTTACAAGTTGCTGATACCTGAGTATAGATTGTTTGTGTGCAAGACTCGTGAAGGCGATGGGTTCAGCTAGTGTCCGACCAAATAGCTTTTCCCAATGCTTCGGCTACTATGTGTGGACTTTTCTCACGCTACATAAGACATATATTTAAATTCTGAATATAGAGGCTTGCTTCCCTTACGATAGCTAAGACTTGGGGTAACAGTTGGAAAGGATTCAGAGTATTTGTTTGTTTAAGTTTGCTTTGCTGGCTGAATATTGCTATTTTGGAAGGACTGTTTCTGTTGCGTTTTCCGAGCTGGCCAATAGGAGCGTTGTGACTCTGACGTCATAACCAGAAGGCTCGACGCGAGCTGGTTAGCAGAGAGAGGGGAAAAATACTTGATGTGCAGACTTCGAAGAAGGAGGTTGTCCATTCCAGGGCATGATTGAGACCTCGTCCCAGTACTCCGCGCTTCCCGACGAACATCGTGGATTAAAACCTGGTCATCGCGGAGGCGTGAAGCAGCGATGCCGGTTCATCAATTGTGCATGAAGCGCAGTAACGATGGTTCTAAGTGGGACTATGGAGCTGGAATACCATGGTACTACGAGGGCGCATCAAAGGACTTCGATCCCAAGCAACAAAGATAAAGTGTATGTATGAACTATTACAATAGTTATTGGGAGGGAATTGTGTTATTGAACGTGAGATTGAAATGAAACTTTGGGAAGTTAACCTCGCAGTACGAATTGTAGTGACAATATACTAATGTTTTGAATTGAACGAACAACCAGATGAGAGCAGTCATTAGTGTAAGGAGATACCAGAAACATTCCTGTAAATGCATATGAACTTTAACGAATTTAAATGGGTGACTCGTAAGCTTGTGCCGGGACATAAACTGGCCAAATGGAAACATTACAGCTTGATTGATATATGGAAACAATAGACGTATTGAACAAGAAAGAGTTAGGTATTTTGGAATCTTATAATGTGGCCGAGATTTTTTATGGTATAGTGAATAGCCGAGCACGAGGGCGAAACGAGATTGAAATGTTTTGAGCATAGGCCTATTGAACTAATTACTAACTGGATCTGCAGGTACATGGAGCAGCTGCCTGGGCGGAAGAAAGAAGTCAACAAGTAGATTAATGGGATCCCCATCTATTACAAAGAATGATCGTTAGGAGTATGGACGCACCCTTTGGAACTAATAAGTAAGAATGTTCGTGCTTGTTTTGTTCATAAAGAAGGCACATCAAGAAGACAGATTTATATTTGTTTTATTCTATACTTGTTGTATTTCTGGTTTACAATTAAATGTGACTTTCGGGAAGTTATTGTGTAAGTAGCAGTAACACTTCATAGTATCACAGCCCTGAAGCTTACATATGGTTTTCTAATCGGAAAACTTGGCTTCAACACCACAGAATACTCACATACAACATATTACAATATCATTAACTTCGGACCTTCTTCTAGGTAACCCCAATTTTGAGTACAGGCTGATTGCACTAAAATGTGACTTCGTATAGATTATTATCATGTAGTGTTACTTGTTTTTTGGATCGTTTGAATTGAAAGGTTTACAAACGAAGTTTATCCGTGGCTTAGTTAATACACAAAACAAATTCTGAATTACAACTGTAAACATTTGTAAGAGTATCTAGTAGTGATGAAAGTAACGACGATCCCCCTTGGGTTCGGCCTTTATCAACTATCAATTACAAATTACCTCGTGCCATTTCGCATAAGGTCATGCTCTCTTGTTTCTGCATGTTTTGCGATAACAATTATGTTTAAGCTTAAACGAGAGCAGATAACAGAAATATGTTTAAAAGTTTGGCTTAAAATGGTTTTTGCCGTGATAGGTAATTTTTTTAAAGCTCGAAATTATACGGTTTCGACTAACAAGTCAGTTAACCAGAATTTCGTTAGATAGCCTATGTAATTAGCTAAAACCATAGTATTTACTGCCTCGAACACAGAGATGACGATTTTAAACAAAACTGCCAGCCAGATTTTAGATTTCTGCTCTTGTTTAGGCGTAGAAAATTAATGTAGTTTAAAAAGTGTAAACAAGAGGCCTTAAGCCTCGCGTAAATTCCTAGCGCAGGTGTAAGTGTCGTGGACGTCCCCAGTGCTGAAGTGTAGGCAGTGTTAAGTAGTCTATGTGCGTGTAGTGTGAATGTTATCTCACCTCGGCTTGCGACACATGTGCCAACGTGTCAGGGCTCGGCATTAGTCTCAACAATGATTATTATTATTTTATAATTTTGAGAAGAAAATTGTTAAATACGCGACTGTATTGCAAATTGTATTTAACTAACGTATGACAGTTGAATTGTAGTGTATATTCAGCCCATAATAATTCCAGTCAATTATGAATTTTAAAAAATTGCGACATTGAGTGCGGTCTAATTATATGTAAACAGTTGAATCGCACAGCCAGTATTGTAGCGCGAGGTAAATAGAGTTTGCTATGTAAACAGAGATGTAAAATGTGTCTACTCAGGATTTAAGAAAAGCGAAAAATGAAGGTAGCCAAGACGTGAGCGACAGTGGAGTGAGGAAGGAGGCTGTAGGTGGACAGATACTGGTCCTAGACACAGACAGCACAGCGACGCTGTGATGGTCCCCAGGGACGTACCAAGAGTCAATTTACCCGCCGTCATTGATCGCTGATGTTCCAGGCGACAGAGCGGCGCGATGGCGCGACTAGAGCCTTGCAAGTACACTCTAGAGACAACTAACTTGCTGTGTCGTTACTCCTAGCTGCCTCGCCCCGATGCGACTGTTTTACTGCCGTGTGTGTCCTGCTTCCGTCTCTCCTCTCTTATACACTCTATACACGAATCTGCGGTTATAACATTAGACACTGAACTTGCATTCTGATCCTCAAGATGAACCTGTGTAGTTCTCTGAACATCAATTAACAGGCAGATGAAATTTACTGAGACTAAGTTGTGATCTATTTTAAATAAATAGTAATTAGTCACTGAAACAATCAGCACGGTTTCTCTAACTTCAGTTGCTAATTTTTTACTGAAACAACTGCATGTACCGAAGAGGTTAATTCCTCACTGGTTCAAGCTGACATGTAGCCGCCGCCGATTCCTTGTAGCAAGGACGGTGCAAGGCGCAGACTAGGTCAAGTCTCTCGCCTGTTGTTGCTGCTTGTAGCAACGTCACAGCAGAGGTCGTCGTTGCTAAGTCCTACCTACTGTCAGCTTACCAGCCCAGGGCTACAATCTTCCAGGAACAGGCACTGTGCAAGCTGCCTAAGAACTACGGCGTCACGTCCTGGGCTGGAGAATGTATAATTGCTAGGCCGAGAACCCGGCGTTCGTATCGCCAGTTTTGGACGGACGGCACGGGCATTTATGTACAGCGTGGACGTATCCAGCGAAAGGTGCGACAAGGGCAATCCCCACCTTTTTCAAACCAAACAAAAAAAAAACTAACACAATGTAAAGAATATTTAATTATTTACTTGATTCGTGACCTCGAACAGCAAAAGTTTGATACTAGAAACTGGGGGATGTGTTTGGAGTGATTTCGGAAAACCCTAGACAACTTAATCAGGATGGATGGAATAGGGGATCGAACCCGGTTTCTCCCAAATATGAGGCACTGCTCTACCAATGGTGAGGTAAGAAAGTGAAATCTTGATGAAGGACCATTTCAGAATGACACTGGGGTATTTGTAGGGAAAAAATTCAGTTAATCACACCAAAGCGCTTTCCAAACAAAGAGTAGGCCTATACCAAACAGTGAATTTTTTTTGTAACTGCCCCCGCCCACTTTTTTTCACGCCACGGAAACTTGTCGCTATGTTTGTGCCTGATATGCAGTATCTCGTGAACATCAGCGATATAACAGTGTTGTGTAGAAGTCAGTTGTGCAGTAATGTAAAGTGACGAAGAACTTGTAGTTCTCAGTGTAATATTAACGGAAATATAAGAAAACCATAAATGGCGAAGAAATACTACGTGTTGAATCCATTATACAAACAGAAAAAGCTTAAATATTGGCGCATTTCAAACACTACTTCCCGATTTTTGGAAGTTGATGTCACATTTTTCGCAGATTTCCGAATGACCTTTGAAAGGTTTGAAGCTCTCCAGATTCTTGTGAAAGAAGGATTGTCCCAAAAAAACCTTAATCCAAAATTCAATTTCTGCCAAAAATAAAGTTAGCAATCTGTTTGAAATGAAGTAATATACAATTTAAAAATAATAGTTCGTGCAAATGATTTAATAGTAATGTGTACTTAAAAATATTTATAACGATCGTAATTATGAGATAATTATCATGCAAGTTAAACTAGGCCATGAAATAATTAATTATAAGTCATATTTTTTTACAGTTCTAAAAGTCACGGTGTATTCAATTGGTTTTGGATGAAGTGCCAAAGAGACATTTCAGCAAAAAATTAAGGGATGTCATTATAAACAGATATAACGTACATAAACGTTAGACGCACTCAAATAAACTAAGATTTACACTAGCACATGTCATTACTACCACATCGTCAGCAGGTGTTGTTATGCTGAAGTGTACCCAGAAGCATTGCTAATAAGGCATGATGTACCTAAAGGTGTGTGGTCATCAACACCTCATAACGACACCATGTTAAAGTTATCATCCTTATTCTTGCATGTTTAACTGCTGTAGCCATCACTGCCAAGATATGTTTCTGTAATATTTCTCCGAAGCAGCAACGTTGCTACTGGATGTAATGATGAAGTACTACAGAGGCAAGTAGCATTTAGTGACATATTGGTGTTGTTCCGAATTTTCTCAAGGTCTTGTCCATTTCTCGTTCTGACACCAGTTCAAATATTTTAGTCATAATTTCTATCTTTTGATCACGCAGAGAAACATTTTGAACTTTTTTTGCCATATTAATGAAAAACGCGGGTCAAGAGATTCTATGTTTCGTTGATTTTATAGCACAGGGTATTTCTTGTAGCCAAATATTCATGAGAAACTTTTACTGTAGTCTGTTCAGGTGGGAATGCATTTCTATTCTAATTTTTTGTAGTTGTATTGGTATTGTAAGTCGTCAGCGCTCAACATCGAGGTCTTCAGCACTGGTGAGTATGGAGCAGCACCGGAATGAAATGGCGGGGGAAACGGGAGATTCCCGAGAAAACCTACCTACAACGGCATCGTCCTGCACGATTCCCACATGCGAAAATCCTGGGACCGACCCTGCCGGAAATCCAGCCCGGATCGCCTTGATGGGAGGCGAGAGGTCTGACCACTCTTCCACAGCGGCTTCAATAATTTTGAAGCAACATATTTGACTTAGAACATTCATTTCACACAAAGTAAACAACTGAAATGTCGATATGGGCGTCTTGCCCCGATCTGATGTACGTGCGACTGCTCAGAATGGACGACTTGACCAGTAGCATTTATGCACTGAATCATGGGTAGAAACTGCTGATTTTGCACAAACAGTGTAAATGATTATGTAGGTTGAAGAGTTTCTATTCATTAAAAGTTGTAATATATTCGGAATTGAAAAATTATTTTTTTTAATACACGACAACTGCAAAAGTTTTTGAAATACGCATTTATAGAGTAACTAGCAGTCCCCTGCGGCTTTGCTCGCGAGTATTATTCGTAACTGATAATATTTACTTTAACTGAAAAACCTCTTTGTACACAAGATTGGTACTTCAGTCATCAAGTGTTAGAATGTCCAAGCGGCTAGTTGAACTAATTCTGCAGAAGGATAAGTAGCTATAGCTGTCCACGTGAAAAGCAGTCTTAAGTTTGTCCCTGCCACTAACAGCGACTTCGCCTGGGCCTTATTTATAAAACTGCCAATTTGACGTTCAATCTCCGTGCCATTGGCAGCCACTAGGGAATAGGTTGACTTGGGACGCCTACCTGGCAAGTGGGTACGTGGGTAGACACAGATATCAGAACCGGTATCAATGAGGTACAGTACCTTGGTATCACGCTCCATGATGAACAAGCGGCGACCAGTAGGCAGGGAAGAGTCGTCGGCCGCCATCAACGTGTCCCCTGGTAGTTTCCCGACGGGTAAGTGCATGGCTTCGTGCACTTGCTGGCCGCGTCCCCAAACCGGCGGTGGTACCAGCAGGCCCCTGGAGGGCCCTTACTGCGGGAGCGGGAGCGGCGTCTAACTGGCGACGAACTATCATTGCGGCCTCTGTGCTGGGCATTACTGATGGTGGCTGCCGCGATCTCCTGCCGCAATGTTGTGGCC
>PNEQ01022535.1:0-14664 GCA_003012365.1 Medauroidea extradentata
AAAAATTTAAATTTTGAAATTTTTTATTTAACATAAACATTTTTTGTAACGGGTTTTAAATGCTACAGGCCATAGACAGTAACGCGTAGTTTTGATATGATTTTTTTCATTTCATTATGTTAACTGGTTTTCAAGTTTTGTATGAAGTAAAAATACGCAAATTTTGACTTTGAAGTGCCATTACGGGAAAACTAGATGACCTAATTTTTTTCCGTTAGAGGTATATGTACTCTCAAGTAATGTGTACAAAACTAACACTATTTCATACAAATATAAAATTATGTTTTTTCCCCACTTGAACACCCTTAACATAGTACCGTACAATTTCTTGTAATGTCAGAAATTCTATAAACACATATTTAATGCGCAAACGAAGTTAAATTTTCAGAAAAGAAACTGAAATATTTACAGCGATGAAAAAAATAATCCAAATTTACGAAAATATTTATTTTCTTATCACGTAAGAGAGCCTTTGAGATTTTGATATATTGAAGTTTATGCCCTACTTCGGAAATAAAATCTTGAAATGCACAATGTTATATGGTCTTAGGTTATTATTTTAAGTCAGTGCACCTACTCGTCTGATGACTGGACGTAACGGCGGAATAAGGGCGACACTGGCCTGAATATCAAGTGACCCATCACCTTTACGTGACAGGTTGGTGTGCACAATTTCCGCAGTTCTGCTCTTTTTACGAGACTTCAAGCTGTGATCGTACAACTATATTGGACGGCGCTCTTCGTCCATTTATTACATCCATATTCAATAGAATATACAACATGCAGTAACTGACGAGCTAATTTAAAAGTACCATTCTGTCATCGTATTGGACGTACTTCCTTCTCGTATATATGTTAACATATTGCTGAAACGTTAATAGTTCCATAAACGAAAGCTTATTTAAAACACGCTGGAACGCATTTCAATTGTAAGCTGGGCGTTCGCCTCAAATAAACACAGACGTGTGTAGATAACTTTGATTTAAAAACAGCTAAACTTGTATCCGTTTTTTAAAAATAATACTTATCTGGGTCTCGTTGAAATATTTCACAAATAGGCAGATTGTAGCCTAACTGCAATTTATAGGCACCTACAAAAATAACACTCTGAATTAAAACATGTGAATTCTCACGGTTTGCCATCAGTGGTATTTCACTGAATTCCGTAGGAAAATTTCAACCAATTAAATCACAGAAAACCATAGGCAATAAGTGATTATTCACCTGTTCCGATTTTTAGTGTGTTAAAAAACTATCTCAGGTTAACTGTGCGCTACATGTTCTGTTGTGACGTATACCTAAGAATGGGTGAGGTAAGTACGCGGGTTTTACGTCTCGTCGACAACGAGGCCATTATAGACAGTGACAAACAACTTGGTACAATGACAGGAAATGTGAAAGGAGTCGGCCATGGCCTATGTTAAGGAACCATCCCAGCAGTTGCCTGGAGCGATTTTGGGAAACCGTGGGTAACAGAACTCAGGATGGCCGGAGCCGTGGATCGAACCCGGGTCCCCCCGAATGTGAGTCCAAAGTGTTAGGCCCGGTTTATAAACTACGAAATGACACAAGAACGCTATAAATGCAACGCAACAAATATTTCAGTCGTTTATGAACATCGCAAGCGACACGAAGTAACCAATACTACCACTCAAAATTTCGGAGAGGCAACAGAAAATTTCTCTTTGTATTTTTCCTTTACGAATATGTTTTGTCACTCATCTTTGTTTTCTAGATATTCTGTTGTTTCGGTATTTTTAAATAGAAACCAAATAAATACTAGCACTGTGTATTTGAAGACGCATTATTAACAAACACAAAAAAAAATGTAACTAGTTTCAAATGTTTTCACCAAACTAACGGTCGACATAGAAGGCGGTGAAACGCAAGAAGTTGAAAGTTGATGAACTCTTGCGTTACAGTCTTGCGTATCTTGCGTATTTTATAAACGGGTGTGCATCGATTTCATATGTTCAATTGTCTGCGTCTTGCGTTCTTGCGTACCTTATAAACCCGGCCTTGCCGTTGCGCAACCTTGCTTGGTCCTACGAATAACAATCAGTATGCAAACCTTTAAGTGTTTCGATTCATATTTTTCTGGAAATTAATAGAGGGATTATAAAACGGATACACTAATGTATCAATCGTATTACAAGGTAAATCAGCATATGGTTGCTTACAAAGTGATCAGTTGTCATTGCTGCATACGTTCCTTAATTTTTGTATAACTTTACACAGTAAGCATCATGTGAACTAGGCGTGACGCATAGGAAAATTACATTAGAGGTTGTTCACACGGTACAGTGGGTAATTTTTACGACCATGTAAAATTTTCTGCCTAGTCTATTTCTGTCTTTCCGAGTTTATACGGGCACAAGTCTCACTGCACTGACGTGTACTGAACTGTGGGGTCCTTACCAAAGAAGTAAGCTGTACGAAGACCACGTATTATATTCTGATATGACCTGAGCGCTTCCTACCACCAGCAAAATCATGAAAAACGTTTCAAGCTCTTCGTCACAATGTAGGGAATTATGAGGTGAGTAGAGTGATGCACAGCAGCTATTGTCACAGACTTGGAAATACCAAATACTTTACATAACAATACCATCTGATTATTGGAAACACATTTGCTGGCGATCCTAGTTAGGAGTGTTTGAGATTATCCTTTTTTTTAGTTGGTTTAACATCATTTTGCAGTGTATATATCTTCGATATCCATAAAAATATCATACGAAGTTCCACAGGACACATAGTACATAAATTTTATTTAATGCCACGATTTCAATCATTTTTCACTAGGTGAATGAATTTCATTCTTCGCCGTGTTAAATATATATGATTCCGGTATTGTAATATAAGGTATTTGGAAATACTTTTAAATGGACACAAAAATTGTGGTATCTGAGGTTTGCAGTCAGACGTTGAATCAGCAAAAACTTTCTCAGTTCGCGAAATCTCCTCCAGTCATTCGACCAGGTATCTTGGCACATGCGTGCAACAGCTGACAGAGGCACAGTAGTGCAACGTTGCCATTTTGACGGCGGCAATATATGTAGGTAGGTGTCTTCTTATCGCGATAACACGTGACTGAGTTGATTATGGAGATGCCCCGGAGTAAAATGACAGGGAAAACTTCAAATCCACGCCGCAATATCCCGTCTACCTTCTACATCATCACCCTCAAGTCCCATATGCGAAATCCTCGAAATGATCCCGACCGGGCATCGAACCAGAATTTCCTTGGTGAGTTACAGCCGATATATCACCAACCCCTTCCCCAGCCCCCCACCCCCCACCCCCGTAGACTGTCGGTTCGGCCCACTTGACGCGCTGGTAGACATCGCATACTGCGATTTGTTACTACATCAACCCAGAATGCGAACCTTGCCGACCACATGTGTCAATTTTCAGGTATTTCCCAGAAACAGCGACTAGGTGCGCTTCGTATAATTTTACTCGTCTCTACATTCCCTACAACGTGACGAAGACCTTTCAAAGTTTCTCAGGGCCAACCTGTATGTCAGTGTGCTTTCATAAGATAATATCACGTTAGGCAGCAAAAATACAACAAAGTGGTTATTTATTAATGTGACTGCCTGTCGAGCGGCCTGCAGAGCTTCAGCCGTTACACTATTACTTAAAATCTGCTCATCACACATGAGTGATGTCAGCTTAGGAATATCGTTTAAGGGGGGAGTTCACGCAAAATTTTTATAATTTTAATAATTTTTCTATTTGTACGAGATATTGTTTGTTTTGTAGGCATGCATTGTGACTATTTTTCACAATAATGAAAATTTTCTAGCTTCCATAGTGTTAGTATAATGGCAAGTAAAAGCCAAAATTTGCATAAAACGGTTTTATACAAGAATCGAAAACCAATTGACTCGCAGAAACGAAATAACTACCACTAGAGAACAGTATCGCGGCCTACAACTGTACATCAATAATAACACTGCAATGAAATGTTTTGTATTTAAAAAACAAAATACACAATGCTGAATATTTTTTTTAAATACAAAAAATGTTCCATACAGTTTATATTTATGCCTAGACGTAGCTGCGGCACTGTTATTTAGAGGAAATTTTTTTCATTTCTGTATGCCAGTTGGTTTTCGTTTTTTGTTTGAAACCGTTTTATACAACTTTTGGCTTTGACAAGCCATTATACAGAAACTATGAAAGCTAGAAAGTTTCCTTTACTGTAAAATATAGTCACAATGTATGCCTATAAAACAAAGTCTTGTACCAAAATAAAAATTAATAAACAATGGAATTTTGCCGGTCCTCCCCCCCCCCTTTTTTTAAAGAACACGTTACACGTGTGTATACCCAATTGAGGATCGCTACTACTCATTAAAGCATATTTTCGAACGTCCAAAAGTTACGAAAATGTGTGTTTTGTAACATTTTTAAATTTAAAAATCTTGGCGCCAAATCATTAAAAAAGTTTTAGGCGCCTGCAATACATCTTTATCATCAATTATACGTCATAAATGGTAGGGTCGCCACAGAATACCTCATAGAGGCAAATTGCCGGGGCCAGTTTAGTGACTTGCGCCTAAGGGTCAGGGGGAAGTGTGATGCCCATGAAGTCTCGTCCTTACTGCTTCCGCACATCTAGGCCTCGAACACTCAAAACACGCCCACATAGGCCGCCATCTTAAGGTTGAACTTACATCGTCAATTGGAATTTATTTAATATTATATATATATATATACATATTGGCGTATTCTTTTTCACGATAACGGAGCGTGGTATTTTTCTGTGGTGTAAGCATACGTTTGTCACACGTACCAACCCAAGGCCTCGTAGCGTAAAATGCAGGATGTTGCGAAATTGTGTGTGAATATTTCGGGGGAACAAGCTTAACATCAAGAGGAACAAAGTTGCTGTGTAAACATAGGCCCGAAAACGCACGGTTACTGTACTACAGGTCTGAAGACTAAATTTGCTCAAGTCGCACGGATCGGAACCTGTTACTGCCGTCCAATTAAATACGACTCGTCTGCTATGTAATCAACAATAATAGCTTCAATAGCATTCCACAATATCACGATCCTACCTACGCGCTTTGCACTGTCATATCATGTACTGTGGAATACTGTACATACAGAAACGATGCCTTTTCGGACCTGTGTCCGTAAAATATTGTTTGCTCCTTTCAAAGTGAAGATTGTTTCCCCAAAATATTGACACTCAATTTTGCAATCCTGTACATCCAACCTGTTGTTCCGTGTCTCAGAATTAAGCCATTTAGGGTGAAATTTCAATCCGGATTGAACCTGGAGTGGACTGAGGAATCCAGAATCAGATTTTACTATAAACACTTTGTTGTGGACTGAAGTAGGATTGAAGCGAGATAATCCACTCCACTAGTTGAGGTGGACCGGAGTGAAGAATCTGTGCTGATATTTTTCAGTAAACACGGACTGAAATGAGACGAAAATGCGCAGGACCAAGCCGTCACCACATTTCATTGTACTGTGTTGTGGTTAGATTAAAATTGAACATAGAATAATATATAATTTAATATAATGGGGTAAAGACAAGTATTTGTAAAACGAAACAGCTTTCACATGGCGAAACGGAACGAGACAAGTGGAAAGACTCGTGGAGATAGGCGTTATTTGAAGCAACTTAGTTTTAGTTTGTCATCTGTTCTCTGCATCATATTGTTGTCCATAGATTGCATTATTACGTTTTCAGACCAAGTTGACTCAAGCTTTGCTCTTGTTTGCTGTTCAATCTGGATTGTAATATTTACAATAAACACAGTTCGTCAATCCATGTTCGCTATACATTCACTCCCGGTTGACTCTACTCCAGGTTCAATCAGGTTTTAAGTTTTACCCTAATCATAGTAAATGCTCCGTTTGGGAAGGGCGCCGTCTGCCCTGGCCGCCAGACATTGTGCTGAGATTCGATCGTAGGTATATCTGTCGTTTAATACGCATGCAACGTTTTATATTTAATGCCAGTTCGCGTATAAATAGCGTTTATGAATGTTTTTGTGTTGGACTGGAAGTTTCCGTCTTTGAAGGGCCCTATACAGCTCGAGCATGAACTGCGTTGCAGCGTGTTAGAACTTATTTAAAGGATGCTACTAAACGTGCGTTTGATATCTCTATCTACGAAGAGAAAACACAATTAAACTATGCTTCTTTATTGTTTACATCATACTTAGAATCATGGATTCGGATCACCTCAAAATATCCTAAAAAAAAGTTTTTTTTTTTTTTTTTTTTTCAGACCGCTGTCACGTAAAAAAGACCACTCAGAATTGTAAAATGAAAATATAGAAGCATGCGCTGGAATTTATTACGCACTTTCCATAAATGAAAAAGTAAGGTCACCACTTAAAATCCCATAAGAAAAAGCCAAGGTGCGAAACACTGCAGGCTGTTCTCGCGCCCTGTGCATAAAGGCGACATGTTGTTGACGTAGGAACCAGTATAGCCCTTATTGCCTGCCGTGCTTCCGTACCTCACATTTAGCGCGTGCTGTGTGGTATTTGTAATGTTGCTTTTGTGAAGGTGAAAAGCGTCAAATTGGAAATTTTCTCCTTATCCAAGCACGAAACTTCCGTAACGCCAGACGGGCATGCAGAGTTATTTCATCTTCATTGTTATGTTTTAAAATGGTATTAAAGCCCATCTTGTCAATTATAATCAAAATATACAGTGACTTAGATGTTAACTTGTAAGTACCTTGGAACCAACACGCTGTGCTTATGACTTACAGCATTTAAGAAAGTTATGCCTACGAAGGTCAATACGAATGATAAGGAAACAACTTTTAAAATATTGTATAAAATTGTGGGCTTTCTTTCCTGCCTATGTGTGTATATACGTCTTCGTGTCAGTGTGTGCTGATGCGCCCTGAAAATCATATGTACCAGTCGATTGAATATCACCAAACTACAGTCAACTAGCTCTTTACGAACAATTGGTGTAAGTGCATATTTTTATAAAAGTCGGTTATTCAGATTTTATGCTGGTGTTTCATGCGTCATTAAAGCGAAGAGATTTTAGGCAGCGAGGATTGTTTTCAGCGCTGGTGAGGGGTGAAATGAAGAGAACATGCAGCAGCACCGGAATGAATAATCGGAGGAAACGGGATATCCCCGAGAAACCTGCAGACCAACAGCATCGTCCGACACGATTTCGAAATGCGGAATTCGTGTGTCAGTTACAATTAAAATGGTTTTAAGAGGCTTATAATCCGAATGTAACATCCCGTATTTGATGTGCTTCTGTATTCACGACGTGCCAAACTGGCTTGTAGTGTTCCCTTTTTTATTAATTTTTCTATGGGGCTTAAGTGCCGACCCTACATTTTTTTTTTTTTGGAAACTTTGTAATCAAGTCCAACGCATGCTTTTATCGTCGTGTTTTACAAATCCGGCAGGTATTTTTGTAGTTCCAGCAGTCTAAAAAAACGATTTTGACCATTTTGAGGGGCCCCAATATAAAGTTTATAGTAAGCGTGCTGCATTTTTTAAACTGTATAAGCAGGGTTCCAACTGTGTGTTCTTTCGTAGACAAAGTATTGGGAGTTAAGTTTAGTGGTTTCGCGTAGAGAAGAATAAACGTGGGACACTAAAACACAGTCCATACACCAGGTATATACGCCTCTCAATTAACGTGTGTAAGTACACAGTTGTAGAAACAACTTGCGTAATTTAGTGGAACCTCGTTAATACAAACCCTGTTAATACAAAGTTCTCTTTAATACGAAGTGATTTTTATTCTCCTTGTAATAGGGCATGATTTCAAAATAATTACTTTAATGTTCAATAAAATTATTGTTCATGCATTAAACCATGCAGTATCAAGTTCTCGAGTATATGAAAGTCATTGTGGTGAAAGGACTATTTGATTTGTGAAAATAAACAGAGTGACCAAAAGTTTAGAAACATTTTAAGGTTTTAGTGAACACCTGTTGTACAAACAGCCAAAATTTCGGTCCCTTCAGGTTTGTATTAAAGAGGTTTGACTACATTATAACTACTCCGAATTTTCAGAGAACAGAGCGAATTGAAAATAAATACAGCTCATATAACATTTCTCAAACTAATGAATCAATTGAAGCCATATTTAGAATATGAGTAATTGCACGAATGTATACATATTTTAGGATGATCAATTACATACACTGAGCCCTGTACATATTTAAACGAAAACTGTTACACTAGTGAAGAATTAAGGGTAAATTCAATATACATACAGTAAGAGCATCTCTCCAGAGATCTCGGAGAAAATATAGTAAATGCAAACTACTTAACAAATTCTTCCAAAATATGATAATGTACTTACATGAAAGGTTGCCAAAAATTTTTACCATTTTAATACATTCTTGTATAAAAAAATTATGGTCGTCAAATATATCTTACTTAACATTAACCCGACCTATTTCGGCTTAAATTGACATGCTGATAGATACTGTTACCAACGTTAAAACGATTATTCGCAACTGTTCTTGTCCATTTTGTTGTAATATAACTACGCTTTAAATGTATCTATATGAAGATAGAATATCATCTCAGAAACAACTTAAACAAGGATAATAAAACTAAATTTGACATGCTAGCTGAATAAATGAGAATGGTTATGTAGAATAAACATTCAGATTTAAAAACGGAAGACTAAAAATTGTTTTAGGTAAATGCTTCTATAGTAATTTAGTCTCGCCCTTATTCTGTTTGGAACTGTATAAAATAGCAACATCTAGAAACATACGCTTTCGTATCAAAGCTCAAGGACTAGAAAAAATTATCTCAACAGATTAGTACAGGTAGTAATATGAACAAACTATATGTTGACTAAGGCGCCACGGCAACCTGATTTTGTTAACATTATAAGCCTTAAACTGGTACCATTAACTGATTTGAACTCTGTTTGTCCTTGCTTTTATTTGACCCGATTCCATTTATGGAATTTTATGTTGTGTATGTTTCCTGTTGACTAAACAATTCTATGCTTATTTATATGGTTGTCTATTCTCTTTAGATACTTTGCCAACCAATCAGCGTGATTTTTGTCGAGCTGACGTTACAGAAGCCTCGACGCTGAATTGCTGACAAGTTTTGTTTTTCGCGTCGCTTCCATCATGATATTGTTATTCCAGCATAACATACCTACCAGATACGTTAAGAGGAGTCCTCGACTGGCGCATGAACGGCTTTGCAGCGTGTCACGCGTATTCTTTTCTATGCGAAACCGCTTAACTCATTCATATTATGTTTATCTACGAAAAGAACACACACTTGAAACTATGCTTCTATGTTTTCAAAAATTCAGCACGCTGGTTACAAACATGATTTTCTGGCCTCTCAAAATGGCTAAAAACGTTTTTTATTTTTTTTATTTTTTAGACTGCTGTAACTCCGAAAATATTACCTGAATTCGTAAAGTGCATAGTGAGAGGCATGCGTTGGTCTTCACTTCATACTATTCGAAAATAAAATGTGGTGGTCACCGCTTAAAGTCCCGTAGGAAAAAGACTACAACGGAAACCTTACACGCGAGTTTGGCGCTGCGAATAGAGGCGATATGCTTCTCGTCAAGCATGGGACACTGGCTCTTATCGCTACGCTGTTCCCACGCGTCGAAAGTGGAAATTCGACACCGGCGAAGACTCTGAAGGGCACGGTCACCGCAATTTTCATCACCATTTTATTATTTCTTATTTGTACCAGATATTTTTTTTATTATTTTAGACACAAAATGTGACTAAATTTGGCTCTTATGAAATATTTTCCTCTCTCATAGTTTTCGCGTAATGGCTTGTTGAAAACATATTTTGCATGTTTCCGTTTTAAGGACTACACTAAAACCAAATTATATACCAAACTCAAAAAAATCACAGTGGAAAAATACATTGCAGGCTACAATGTCATGCTCATAAAGATAAAGAATAAAAATTATTTGTATTTCAAAAAAATGCTAATACTGAAAATAAAAATTTTCAAAAATTCAATTTTTTCAAATACAAATAATTTTTATTCTTTATTTTTATGAGCATGACATTGTAGCCTGTAATGTCTTTATCTACTGTGATTTTTTTTTTTAGTTTGGTATATCAGTTGGTTTTAGTGTAGTCCTTAAAACGGAAACATGCAAAATATGACTTTAACAAGCCATTACGCGAAAACTATGAGATAAAGTTTCATAAGAGCCTAAATTAGTCACATGTTGTGTCTAAAATAAGAAAAAAATATCTGGTACAAATAAAAATAATAAAATGGTGATGAAAATTGCGGCAGTCGCGCCCTTAAGCACACAGAGTAGAAGGAAGCGACAAAGTAGGCCTGGAAAAAGAACTCATTTTACCGTTTCTACTCACGAAAATCAGTTCACTCACGGAAATATTACTCAGGCCGTGTTGCAACTCGTAAATTAATAATTCTTGGCTAAGCATTGTTCACTGTGAACGCTTGGCCGAGTGTATCGAACTGAGCAAAGTTAGTAACATACTAATAACCAAAACTCTAAACCAATTAATTATGTTGGATTTAGTGACTGTTTGGTTACCGTAAGAGGAGAAAATTTGAACAAGTGGGGTGACTTTGGGATACTATTACAAGATTTTTATTTTCCATGTGTGTCAGCTGTGAGTAAACATTCATCAAATTTCATGCAGAAATCTAGTAGGCCTATTTGGAAATTATCGCAACAAATAACTTTACTCAGGGCTGCCATTTATGAGATTTTTTTTTCGAATGTCTAAAAGTCACCCTCGCTCGCGGTAGCTAAAATTGCTAGTATTGGAACACAGTTGCAGACTATTTCACTACCCAGTGGCAAATCCAACTGTGGGTTCTGGAGGGGCCAAGCCTTAAATAGTAGACATACGTACACCCCAAGCCAAAAATGGAGAGTCCGCGGCTCTCCCCACGAAAAAAATGGGGATTTTAAGGTGTAAAATCGTGTTATTTAAGGAAATTCTGAACTTAAAAGAAATCTGAATATACCACTTTAAGAAACTATAATATTTTTTAAGGATAAATTACGTTTCAAAAGTGAAAACATTTATACCAATATAAAAAATTGTTGTATATTTTTTAGCGTCTGCTCCCATATCGCTGCAACAAAAAATCGTGTACGTAGGCCTAATCATGTGTGTTTTTTGTGTTGTATTGATTTTTATAAGGCATTAGGAAAAGTATGAGGTGGTTGTTGATTGTTTCACCAATATTTTCCTTGCTATTTATTTGGTTTAATTTTGTTTGGAGCAGTCTCAAAATGGGCCATGCCCCGTCCCCCTGGATTCCCCACAGCTAGTTACACCATACGTGTTTATCTTCAAAATCAGTTACTCACCTTTCCCGTACGACGCTCGTGGTTGGTAGCTGTCGTCTCACGAAGAGGCGTTTGGGAAGAATTCAACAGCGACTCCTCCGTGCTGGCAGCTCCGGCGTGTGTTCCACGGCGACTGAATTTTTTCCGCTCAACAATGCCCTTCTATGTTACCCAATACGCCCTGTTTTACGTCTGGCTAATCAAGCAACGACCTTGACAAATACGTACAGCTTTGTTTTTACAATATTTTCTGCACCCTGTGATTTTTGTACGTGTCGTTACTGTAATTTCACTTTTTTTAATACTTTCTTGGAGCTGCAGTGTGCTGAAGTTGCGCCTCCATTCACACTTGTACGTACAGTATCTAAACATCAACGTACTATTTTACCAGGCTTTTATTAACTCACTTTCTTGTCTGTTGAAACTTTAAACATAGCTCGGAACTGGGTGACAGTAGGCCTACAATACAAGAAGGAAAATAAATTTGTAAAATACTCATTTTAATTACGATTTAATATTAATTTGTATTTCGTTTAAACCTCCAGTTCTGTTATCTATTTATTTGATTTTTCTCAATGTATGCAATAAAAAAACCGAGTGATATGGGGGACACTGGTACGGGCGCCAATCATAATACCGCCTTCATGCACTGAGCCAATTGTCACTCAGCGTCTTATTAGAAATATTTTACGAGCCTCCAAAAGGTGAACATACAGTTTTATTGTGAAATGTGTGCCTTAAAGACAAACGAAAGTTACTCTATTTCTGTTTTGAGAAAAAGTACAAACTTCCTTCAGGAAGTCTGAAATAGCCATTTCAGGCGTTTTTAGAGGGCCCAAAACAATGTTTCTAACTGATGTGCCTTAATTAAAAGTATATAGTGGAAGCATAGTTTTAAGTGTGTGTTCTCGTAATAGATCAACATATTGCGAACATATTTAGCAGTTCCGCTTGGGGGAAAAAACACACGTAAAACGCTACAACATCGTTTACGCAACATGCTGGAATTTATCTTAAAGTAGACATTTCTAAAAATAAAAAAAAATAATAATTTACAAAAACTTAGTATATGTAGAACTTTAAAAAATAATTGTTTATACTATCCCCCAAAATCAGGGTCGTGTGCATAAGATAGTTTTCGGGGAATAAGGCCATATTTTCGGGCAAATTTTTAGTGCCTTTATGTTAAAATTTCCTTAAATCATTGCCTAAGCCAAGTAATTCTTACTTCACGCCGTTATAATCATTCATCATATTAAAGTGGTTACAAGCATATTTATCAACTGGAGATTGAGCAGTAGCACTGCAGCCAGTAATGCGTCATTAATAAGCCAGTAACATGAATTCAACACTAGCATTATTATACAAAGAGACAAATATTTAAATTAATTCCATCAGTAGCTGAAACCATCAACTACTGAGAAACAATTTATTTTGGCTACTTGAATATGTTAGAACAATATCATTCACTCACCAGTTGTTAAATGTTTCTTAAACTACTTTAATATGTTGTGTGTGTGTATGTGTGTGTGTGTACGATAATATAATGAAGTACATGCAGAATAGGATGAAGTATATACGGTGAAACGTCATTAAACACTGTAAACATAAAGTGGTTTACTTTCCTTTGGGAATGAGATGATAAAATAAATATTAACTTACATTATAAATAAAAATATTTCTTCTTTATAAAATAATGGAATATAAAATTCAATGGCTAAACAGAAGTCATAGTGGCGGTAAAAACGCTAGTGTTTTTGGGGCATAGCTTTCTGAAAATATATTTATAGAAAATGTTTAGTTTTTGTTAAAACCTATGAATTCAAACATCATGGTTACTAACTGCAAAAATTTAAGTCCCTTCGGGTTTGTGTTAATAATGTTAGAATGTAGGCGGAAATATGGTCCCCTCCCCCATGGAGTTGCAGTCATTAAATAATTTTCGAATAAAACGGTATTCTAAACAAACAAAAATAACATTCACAACTATGGAATATTTTATGGCAAGTATATTATGTAATAGGCTCAACCAACACGTCATCATTATATTTAAATTAATTTTTTGTAGGAAAGATGTTGGTATAAAATATTGCCACCGAAAAATCCCTCCCATTTTTAATATCTGTGTAAGTGCCTATCAAAAATAATACAAAAGGAATATTAAAGTACACGTTTTTTGTTATAATTCGTTCCTACGTTACAGGTCTTCCCCAGTATCCGAGGCCATGAAAAGCATGAGCTGTAAGGCTGACCAGTGCCCAATCACAACTTGCCTTGTAACCTCAAACTGGGACGCATTTAGCTGGAATGCAACATTTCCATTGTCAACTCAACTGAATGTGTCTTGAACTTTTGACTCTATTTTACAATACGCAAGTGTACGTGTGTGTCTCAAGACTTTTTTCATTTCATAGAAAATTTCACAGCTAAAACTGATTTTGAAAATGCCCTTTTTAGATAATTTTCACGCAAAGAAAATTAATTTACTCGCTTTGAAAAGAAAAAAAAATTAATTTAATTTGACTTCAGGCACATTTTCAAAAATGCTTTTTGTCTTTAAAACCTACTGAAAATGTTCTATATTTTTCCTAGCCACGCGTTATCTATCAAATATCTGCAACGCATTTTGTGCTTCAACAATGCAGAACTGTTGGCTTGGAACTGATGTGCGAATCACTTCTGTTTGAACATGCACAATAACCAATAACATACCTGCATGGACACTAGCGCTGAACACGAAGTGCACCTGAATCCACACCTGTTCACTTCGAAACACTGACTGACTCACTCAAACTGTGTCGCCGTCAATTTTTTTTTTCCGTTGTAACAGCGGTGTTTGGCTCCCACCAATATATTACAGGATGGAGCAGAAGGACCTCCCCGCTAAGGGAAAGTAATAAAAACCTTATTTTTTTAAACCACAAATAGTACACTTTATGCAGGCAGGCATTAGCTTTTAATGTATTTCTCATTTTATACTTCGGGCGGTACATTATTGTTTACATAGTGTTAATTAGTTTTTCTGAAATAGTCATAATTACAGTTCGTTGTTATTCAGGTACATAAATTATTCTAGTTTGTTCCTTTGTTTATGTTGAGTTTTTAGCTGTTTACATCTAGCAATTCTGAATTACTATACACCAGTCTTATATAAATTTATGAGATAATTTATCTTATTGTTAAATATATATTTATTGTAACTTAAAAAAAAATTGTTTCTTTCCGAATCGTGTTTTTTTTTTTTTTTTTTTTTTTTTTTTTTTTTTTTTTTTTTTTTTTTTTTTTTTTTTTTTTTTTTTTTTTTTTTTTTTTTTTTTTTTTTTTTTTTTTTTTTTTTTTTTTTTTTTTTTTTTTTTT
>PNEQ01022541.1:0-12077 GCA_003012365.1 Medauroidea extradentata
ATTTGAAGTTACAACGACAGAGTGATTTTTAAGCTTTTTGGAATTAAAAAAAAATTCATAACTCCAAAAATGACAGTCCCAAAAATCTAAAAAAATTAATTATGTCTTATATAGTTATAAGGAACACACAACGAAAAAATGAATTGGTTATGTGATATGAAAATTTAGGGCACTGGTTGATTTGACATGGAATGACCCCATAACAGTTTTTTTGGACATACGTCATTGCGTGTGAATGTTGCCATGTTGCAGAAACACCCACAGTAAAACAAATAAACAGAAAACAAAGGAAAAAAACCAGTAAGCTGTAGTCAACAGATATAAACAACACAAAATTAATTCCTAAGTGGAATATAGTCGACTGGAGAAAGACGACACGAAAAACAACAAAAGACAGACAAAATGGGGTGTGTGAAAAAGACCCGAAATGGATGAACGATGACAACACAAATAATGAGAGACACGAATGTATATGAACACAGCAGGTCACAACACAGATAAAAATAGACGAAAAATAGTAGGCTTTTTAAGATGACAACAGATGCGACGTTTCGGGAACTGGTATCTGTTCCCTTCTTCAGGCACATATGCAAACTGAGGAACTCCTGCAGACTGACTCTGACATCTGGAAAAACAGGGGTCTTATATAGGAAGAATGCCTACGTGTAGCTCAGCCAATGACAGTGCAGCTGCCTCCTGATTGGTTGCATAGCTTGTAATGGGCTTACATGCAGTGAGATGTGAATCGGGTATATTGTTTATATTTAAATTAGTTTCTTTTTTGATTAAAAGAATCCAGATATTTTTTAGTTCAATACTTTGTTGGCTGATGACCTTACTATTGCTGATGATGAACAATTCTTTTATTTTCCTTTTGGGTTTGCCTCAAGTGTAACTGGTGTAGCATCTTCCCACAGTATTCTATGACTGCTTTCCCAGACGTGTTCCAGGGTGTCTACTAGGTCACTAAAGTCACGAAAGTCCCGAAAAAGTCACGAATTGTGAAAAAGGTCACGAAAGTCCCACAATAGTCACTAATTTGAATTATATTTTGGTATAAGTCACGAAAATTATTTTCGTGTGTTTGATTCTTGTCGAATCATTTGTCAAACGTGCGTGTTTACATTACGAGTATTTCTCGTGCACTGTGCAAGTAAAATAAATAATTAGTTTGTATATTAGTTATCATAGTCATCGTCATAAAGACAACTTAAATTTAGGTATATATTGATTACAGATTTTAAAATTGGACATGCTTCGCGCTCTATGTTGGAAGAAACCTAATGAAAATTGTCGGCGGTGATGCACTATTAATTAATTCTGTTTGAACAGTTTTCAAGAAAAAGTCACCAAAATGTCACAAAATTTTACTTTTACAATCTGGTAGACACCCTGTGTTCGGATAGTCTGGATTTTACGGTTTCACCTTTCTTGATGATGTTGTGGTGTTCTTTAAGGCGTGGGATGCAGCGGGTAATGAAGAAGATGGTGATTTATACTATTATAATGGAGAATGTTGAACTTGTAAAATTGGATCTACGGCTTTATATACATTTGGAAGCATTTTGTTTGGTGCAAACTGGAGGCATCACGAGGCAAATTCCTTTGTTTTGCTGGTGTTTTTGGGTGCATAAATTGTTGTTGTGTTGGGTTTACCTTAAGAATGATGTTAATAGTCACTAGATAAGTTTGGGATAGTCATTCAGGAGGTTCTCGTGGTGAAGTTATGATGAATGATTATTTTGTTAGTCTGCTGACAAGAGATAAAGAGAATTGGGACTACTTGAATGTGACTATTGCCTGAGTGGTTTTTAATGTGTTGCTTTTTACAAATATTTTCTTAAAGGTAATACAGTATTTCGTATGTTTGGTACATAAAGTGCAGTCAGTCAAATTAACTCGCATGTTGGTAGAGATGAATAGTGTAATTAGTGTACCTGTAGTTAATAATTTTAGATTTATTCATGATATGGAAATGGAGTGAGAGGTTAGTTTTAGTGTATGCGTGCACAGAGCTGGTATTGTGTTTAATTATGAATTGTTTTAAATGTCTTGCCGAAAATTATGGTTGTTTTTATTTCAATGGTAAAATTGAGATACTGATAGAGTGAAGAGGTTGAGTGTATGATGGTGCAAATAGAGAATTTTGAGAGGTTCTTTTATGTATACTATTATGGAATTTTTAGAACTTCATTGATTTGTGAATTACTGTAGGCCAATGGTGTGCAAGAGTGGACTCGGGACATAGTTGTATCTGTTGAGCAACTGTAGCTATAACCAGTTTAACTTGCTTTGTAGGAATCATTTGTGAAGTAGTAGTATGATATGTTAAATCTTGGTACCTTGTGGCCAGTGTGATATGGTGCCGGGTCAACAGTGGGCAATTAATTGTTTGCATATGATTAATCTTGTTTCATTAATTAAGTAATTCAAATGTATTCACATATTTTTTACTTTATTCAGCAATATTTAACTGTTCCACCATACAGGCCTAGTTGTTAAAATATTCTGTCAATGAGTTATACCATTATTAGGATTGTACTGGGATTAAGGGAGACACTTTAGCTGCTGCCCGACTGGCAATCAGATACCCTTAAACAGAAAGGGGGCCGAGAAGGGCAGGTCACAATACATGAGCTCAAAGTATAAAGGGTCTAATTAATGTTCGTGGTTGATGTAAGCATGGCCACTACTGCAATTACATACAGTATTTTTTTGCACTCACAACTGTTGTGGGTGTTTTGTAACAAAACTGTCATGCTGCAAACTCTGGCTTGGCTGTGCACAGCTTCATAAAACACTATGCTAATTGAATACAGGGCTTGAAGTCAGCTGATCCAAGTGTCGGTACTATTGCGTGTAGAGTGGATGAAGTATGCTCCGATAGAACTCTTTCTACGTGGAAGTGTGACTGATGTCCACTTTCAAGTGTCTCTTGCTCTGACACCCTCGTGCAGTGAATTTATGATCCCATACTTTCACAGTCAGTGATGTCTAGAACGGTGCGTGATGTGACTACCGTCATAGATGATCCTTACTATAAAGCACTCTACTTGGTCCAAAAATTTGATAGCCGTAGTATATAGGCTGGGCTAAAAGATAGATGTTTGGAAAACTGAAAAATAAATAAATAACATAGTGATAGACATTAACAATATTGTAGTGAAACATAGTTTCTCGGTGCTGATATTTAATGGTAAATATATGTAGTAGCAGATGATTGTATGACTTAAGTTAGCTTAATTCGATACATGTTGTACTGTCGTAATAAAGGTAGATTAAAAATTAATTTTTTTTTTTCCTCATTGCAGGGCTGAGCTGGAGAAGCAGGGTCTGAAGATGAATACCTCTTAAAATATCAATTATAAGAAAGTGTAATAATATGTACATTCTTTGTGTAATTTCCATTAAATTTTTTGAGTAAACGGTTAATACAGTTTTTAATGTTTATAATTGACACATTAATGCTAGAGGGAAGAGGAGAGAAGGGAGATTGTTGAAACGACACAAAACCATTAGAAAGAGACTTTTTTGACAGGGGGAGTGAAATTGAGTAATGGTAATTTCTTACACAACCCAATATTGATTACTTTTAATTTTAAGGGGAACATTGAAACACCACACAATCATGAAAGGGGACAATTTGTAAAGTGATTTTAAGAGATCAGGCCTTGCTGAGATTTCTCTATAAATACTGCAATGAATTATCTTAAGACTTGCCAGGCGAACCAAGTGATGTGGTAGAACGGTAACACGTTCGACTCTCATTTGGGAGGACCCAGGTTCAATCTCCGACTCCGGCCATTCTGATTTCAGTTTTCCATGGTTTCCCGAAATCGCTCCAGGCAAATGCTGGGATGGTTCCTTAGCAAAGGCCATGGCCGAACGAATCCTCTCCCAGCTCCTGTCATTGTACCAAGTGTGTCACCATCTCTAATGACCTCGCTGTTGACGAGACGTTAAGCCCACTTACCTTACCTTGCCTTCACCAGGTGTGTGTTATCGCCATAGCTCTCGTCACAATTAAAATCTTTCTGTTGTTTGAAGAAGCGATTTAGCTAGACCTCCTGACATAAGTTTTTTGGCTTTCCAAAGCCTTTTTCATTTATTATCCTTGCTATCCTCTGATTTTAATATATTTTTGTGTACCATGTACAAATGCATAGCATTTCCTATCTGATAAAAGGGGGGTGGGGGGTTTATGGTGTCTCCAAGTGTCCTCTCACTGCATGTTTCTTGCATGTCTATGCATATGGTGCTCAGCCCTGAGATACACTTAGGTCCTACTCATTACTTCGGCCTCAGACTTCTTGTTAGCAAAGCAAAAGTTAGAAGAAAAATTGTAACAGAGCAAAGCCAGATGGTCATTTAGTGCAAGTAATGTTTAAAACAAAAAGGATAAAATCTTGTATAAGAAGTCAAACGTTGAGTTCAGCTTACTGTGTGTAAGTCCACTGTTTATGTATATAGACTCAACGCAAATAGATTTGTGCGTGACGCCTACTGCTAAGAATATCAATCAGCCAGTAGCACATACACACAGACGTGCGAGATGATAATCACCGAATGGTGAAGTGGCAGTGTGGGAAACAAATCTGACAAGTGGTCTAGTGGCTGGTCACAGTGGCTTCTATTACGTTTAGCAATTAGATCATTTAACAATAGTAAACACTATGGATATGTGTAATTAATTTTTTGTGTGCTGAAATTGTAGGTATTTACAGCTATTTTCATAAAAAACTGTGAAATGTAGCAGTAAATTATAAATACTATACTTAAGTTGCATAAATCAAAAATATTAAGAATGATGAATTTTGCATGTAGGTGCAATAGATTGCCTGCTTGAGATACATTCTAGTTTGACATTGCAAAGATTTTAAATTAAGTAATTCTCGAGTGACAACAACCAATTTACAGCGATGCTGTTGGAACAAATATTACAAATTTTGAACGCTCTTGGATTTAAACACGTCAACAGTTACAGAGCATAAGAAATATTTTATGCATTCTGTTGCCAATATGGTATCAAATTGGGGGCAATGTAGTAAATGACTGCTTTGTTCATGGAGTGCATAAGTTCCTACAGAAATATGTATATGAGTTATTTTACTAATAAAATTTAGTACAAACCTTATGAATCAAATTTGGGAAAATGTCTTGTACACTAATAAAATTCAGTGTACTGTACAGTTCATTTTACATAAAAAAGCAACATTTTATAACTATGTGTTACAAAATATAAAATTAAAACATTTAGCATACCATTGACTATGCAATAGCTTTGAATACTTATGCTTAGGGACCTGAAGAAGTAGGTTTTATTTTTCACTAGAAATCAGTGGTATTTTCTCAAGAAATGTGTGTTATTTTCCAATGCTGAAAAGCCGAGCCAAATTTTACTTTTCTCTGCACAGTATCTTCTACAACACCAGGAACAATTTCGTTGGTAATGTCCATTGACCTTTTGAAGGGGCTGATCAGTTACATTAGATGAGCGTATGGGCTCCCTAGTGATGTTATCAGGATGGGAGGGCAAAGAGAAACTGATATCCTACTGTCCGGGGCCACCTTCCAGGTTGATACTAGCAAGGGAGAAAACATTCGGCTCATTCTGTCGTACATATTTGCGAGTTGCAGCAGTTGTATTCAGAAATACGTATATATCTTTCAGGATATGTTAAAACTATATATAAAGCTGCTACGCTTTACTTCCGTCCGTAAATGTACGCAAGATTTCGAAAAAACTGTTCATTCAGTCAAATTTAAAGGAAATGTTGTTGCATGTAGGCAAACCTGAATTTTAAATAAATTTATCCTACTACAGAATAATAAGTCAGAGAATGTTGGTCAGATTGACAAGATCACTACGCCTATAGTATCTGCTTCGACACACATCAAGATATTTTTTTAATTCTACATCAAAGGGCACTGTAAAAATATGTACAGTGTGTGTAGTAATATTTGGCTATGGAAAGGGCCTGCTGCATGCAATACCACACATAAAATTGCAAGTAAAAAAATTTTTAGTTACATGTATATTCTGGGTTCAGAATAACCCCTCTGTTGGTAATTCGTCATAATATAGACGTACGTGGATAGAGAATTATAAAATGGAACATATTTTGAAATAACTATTTATGTGTATATATATATGCACGTGTGCACACACACACACACACACACACATAAATTTTTGAGTTATATCCATTATACGCATTACTAATGTCATCATTTAATTACAAAAAACTAAGCCACAAAACTATACAAAAAACAAAACTGTAGCACCTCAGGCCTTTATTTATATATACATTACCCTCCCGATTATCCGTGTGCTGATTATCCGTGCAAAATATTTCATTTTGAATGGTTGAAAAAAAAAAGCTATTTATAAATGATATACGCTGTGTTCATTCACGTAATGTTAACCAATGTGTTATTTCCGCAACCGTACTTTGAAAGGCTTGAAGAAGGTTTAAGTATTTTCTTGCAGGCGAAACAATTAGTTCCATGCATGAATGGATAAACAAGGTTATCCTGCGTGTCGTGCATGAAGGATTAACGAGAGTTTTATCTCGGATTATTAAGATATCCATGAATTTTTATTATATATATTTTTTATCTTATTAGCTCATATCCCCTAGTTATTAATGTGAATAATCGAGAGTCTACTATGTTAAATTGCTGCCATATTGCAGGAATGAATTTAACCTTATTTTCTTTCTACTGAGATCTAAGAAAGGGTAAATGCGGATAATCTGTGGTATTGGATATCCTAGGCATCTGCCCCCTCCATTAGTGCGGATAATCGGGAGTTGACTGTATGTGTGTGTATATCCAATACATATATACATACACACACATGGCCCTAGAACTTGGCTATCTACATACGCATATGTTATGATGATGAGTTACCAAGAGAGTGGATATTCTGAACCTACAATATACCTGCTATATACATAAATGACATATTTAACTTAAATTATTTTTTTTACTCTTTAATTCACTATTTTTTTGGAATGTGTATGTATATAACAAATATAACATAATTTGTTTACTTTAAATTTTTTTCTCTTTGTTAGTCTATATCTCTGGAACTTAATTACTGATTTGTTGGAGTATGTTATACAAGTCGTTGCAAGTTAAATAAAATTGTAAGAAGTTTAAGAAATAAAACATAATTTTTTGTTTTAGTTCACGTAATTTTACTAATGTAATGATCCATAATATAGCATTGTCGCCGAACTTGCATAAGGATGCCAAATTTCAACTCGATCAAATACCAGCAAGTGGTTGTAAAGGGGTTTGCAAATTTTGAAACGTTCAACTTGCAAGTTAAATAAAAGCTTGTAATAATGAAAACACATAGTTTAAAGTTTAAACTTCATTTTCATAAAAAAACTACATGTCCTTATTTTATTAGTTTGAAGTATATTTTTCACAAGACTGTGCTACGCCTTGTGTGCACCCACGTTGCACAACTCAGGGCCATGTGAGTCTGTTAAGGGCGCAGTCTACTGCAATTTGCATTGCCAAGTCTTTATTTTTATATTTGTACCAGTTATTTATTTTTTCCCTTGTTTTAGACACAAAATGTGACTCAATTGTTCTTTACAAAATTTTTTTTTATCTGCGATAGTTTTTGCTTAATGGCTCGTTAAAGCCAAAATATAAATGTTTCTGTTTTAAGGACAACACTAAAACCAACTCACTTACAAAACTGAAAAAATTCACAATGAAAAATGGTGTTGTAAGCTACAAACTCGGCTATGTTAAACCACAGAATAAAATATTTTTATATTTAAAAAAAATATTGAATTTTTTCAAATATTATTTTTAATTTCTGCATTTTTATATAAATGCAAACATTTTTTTATTCTTTGTTTTATGCACGTGACATAGCCTGCGACATCTTTATCCACTGTGAATTTTTTCAGTTTAGAATGTCAATTGGTTGTAGTGTAGTCCTCAAAATAGAAACATACAAATGTTGACTTTAACAAGCCATTACGTGAAAACTGTGAGAGATAAAAAAATTTCATGAGCCAAATTTAGTAACACTTTATCTCTAAAATAAGAAAAAAATTCTGGTGCAAATGAAAGATAAAAACATGGTGATGAAAATTGCTGTATACCGCGCCCTCTGCCCTCTGCGTGACATCACAGGCTGGCGAGGTTAGGGTTCCGAAGCTTCTGGAAAAACCCGGAAAAATTGGGGAAAAACAGGAAAAAAATTTTTTTTTTCTGTTGACGTAAAATGGGATAAATTCGACTTTTTTCATCAAGGGGAAAAATTATGGAAAATTGAAAGAAAAAGAAATACAATAAAAATAATCTTACAATTTCTAAATTACAAATCTGGATGTTTAATGTATTTACATTTGGTCCTTTCTACCATTACACATAGTACCGTACCAGTACCACGAAAATGAAATATTTAGGCCTAGTAAATGTAACACAAAGTTTCAAAAAGAACCGCAATAAAGTTGGTACAGTAAATAAACAATATGCACATGGATTGAACAGAAATAGTTGTCAAACCCATACTCATACACAACTTACAATCTCTGCCAGGAAAATAGTTTCGATTACAACAAAAAACCTTTTGTAGTTCAAATTCAAAAGTAACACCCTAAGATAATTATTAATTATTAGGGACTGGAAAATTTCGTGAATTCGATAACCTGTAGGCTAGATTCCATTGTACTATGCATACTCAAGACTCGTCTATTCGTTCATTGTCTGCCGTTCCACTGAGTAGCAGCTAGTGGACAAATAGTCGGGGCTTGAGTATGCATAGTACAATGGATTCTAGTCTACAGGTCATTGAATTTGCGAAATTTTACAGTCCCTATTAATTATCTTGCTGCTTGTATCAACTGGCTATGTGGTGTACTTTGCTGTTGTCTTACGTTTATCAACTTTATGGTTTGCCGTTTTATTTTCTCTGAGACATATAATTGACATGCAAAATTTGACACTGATTGCTGTTTGCCAGGTGTTCAGTTATGACTTACGATGTTGTGTGTGTTTGTTCCGCATTACTAGTAAAAAACAAGTTACTTAAATTACAGTAATGTGATACTTCTGTAGTCCCCTTATCCAGGGTGTCCACCGACAGGGAAAACCTGGAAAACAGGGAAAAGTCAGGGAATTTCATCTTACAGGGAAAAGTCAGGGAAATATCAGGGAATTTTCGTTTGGGTCAGGGAAAAATTATACAAAACAGCCCAGAATAAACATTTTGTAGTACTGAGTAATTAAATTATTATACGTAATTTAGTTATCACAGTAAATCAATTTGTAAGTGCTTCTGATTATATTCACTGCTGGGAAATCTGATTTAATTTTTTTGATATAAAATTGTTTTTATTATTTTATTCAACATATTGAGTCGCTTAGTCTGTGATTCAAAAGCATGTATCCAATTCTTTTAATGTTGTTCCATTAAAGCTATTTATTTCAAATGTGTTGTGTTGATGTAAAATTATGGAATCAAAGATACCAATTCAGCCAAGAAGTTAGGGCAGCTTATAACATTTTGGGTCTTGAGCACCGATGAGGGTGAAGGAAGTAGGGAATAACCAGGATTGAGATTGGTACTAACCAGGATTAAGATAAGAAATATCCTTGAGAAATCTCACCAAAGTCCCAGCACTATTTTCGCAAGCAACATACAAGAGTGACCAGTTACTGTGAAGCAATCACACAAGCCATTTGGCTGATGCAGGCCTTAAAATGTACCAGTTTTGCCAATAATAGGTCAGGGAAAATTAACAGATATTACCTGGAAAACGGGGAAAAGTCAGGGAATTCCAAAACTGAATATCAGTGGACATCCTGTTATCTTAAAACTGTAAAGTTCTCATGTTGGCCTTTTTTCCACATTCATACACCTTGCTATGGAGCATCTCAAACTTAGGTTGCAGTACAGAGCTACTACTTCAGAGTTTTTAGCTTTAAATATTATAATCTTTATTATTCTAATTTATAATACAATTTGCATAGCATCATGCCTCAAAATATGCAATTAATAACAATTTACATTACTTTAAAATAAGAAACAATTCTCATACTCCACTTATATTAATTCACTACATGAATTGTAATGGGCACTTCACTAAGAAATAATAATCACATATCTTTTATTAATCATTATAGCTACTGCTGACAAAATGTAAGATTTATTTAGTTATAGTAGCTTCTGTCTGAAGACGATAACGCAGTTGAGGTAGTTGATGATGGAAATTTATCATTCAAAATCAATGTCGTGTGTGAACTGAAAATGTTTTTTTTTTTTTTTTTTTACACTGGTATTGTCTGTTATAAATTTAAAGTGGGAGAGGAAGATGTTATTTATTTGGACGTTTTTACATGTCCTGGAACAGCACAAGGCTTTAGAGCAGTGGTTCCCAAAGTACCGGTACCCTTTTGGTACAACTTCAATTAGTGACCCCTTTTCTGTATAATTTTTAACAGCAGTCTCCTCCATTTCAGCAAATAATATTCACGCACATATTTGTTATCTCAGTAATTAGTATTAATTTACATTTTTAGTTCAGTCAGTTGTTTAGATCTTCATTTTTACATTGTTCAGTTTTCTCGAGTATTTTTCTATTTATTAAACTTATTTTGGAAGCCTGTCACGACGCCTCTCTAAACACTCCGCGACCACTTTAGAGTCGGGACCCCCCAGTTTGGGAACCACTACTTTAAAGGAACACTGGGATAAATGCGGAAGGAGTCGGCGAAGGTATGTGTTAAGGGAACCATCTGAGCATTCGCCTGGAGTGATTTCGGAAGACACTGGAAAACAGTAATCAGGATGGTCGGAGCCGGGTATCGAACCCGGGTCCTCCCAAATTCGAGGCGAGTGTTTAATTACTACTCCATGCTCGGTTATAAAACAAAAAAGAGTTGAGTACATTAATGTTCTGCCGTGATGTCATCTTAGGCGTGTCACTCATTTCCACTGCTTCTTTAATAATTAAATCTTAAGCCTATACGAGATCATATATAATATATTGTTACAGAATGAGCAAGAACTTAAATGTGGGCAATACCCATGAGTTATTTTGGGGTAGAGGTCTTGTAATTAGAGATAAAAGAGCTGAATTAAGTTATTGATTTACTAGCTCACAAAGCTTACAAAAACAAAACAGCAATCAACTATAACTTTCACAACACAATTAGTTATGCACACAATTACGCCTGTGTCACAGACACGTTAATTAACACTGACAGAGCACAAAAAAGTGTTTACAATCAATTAAACACTACAATCACAGTAAAATTAAGTCATATATCCAATCAACAGTCTCTCAAATAGTGACAGTGTACAACCTTAATAGTCCGCAGTGGCGATTAATCGCAGTGTGCTGCGCAGCACCCCAGGTGCACCACTGTTTTCAATCTTGAGGTCTTCTGTTCCGACTCCCGTCGCGCACCTCCTCTTCGTCCATCAGCCCGCCACAGCAGTCCTCTTGGTTCGTCCAACACTGCTCCGAAGGTAACCGCCTGCCGCTTCACAGTAGACTTTGACGTCACCAAGATGTCTTCACCAGTCTCTCTCCACAAGCATAACACCTTCCTCTAGCACGACCAATAGCGAACTCTCCTCGAATTTGTCGATTCAGCCCTTATATATTCGGTGAAATAGTAGGGGAATAGCCGCATTACAGGGGTCTAAAAATAGACATTTCATCATGTTTCGGATGTGACTTGAGTCTCGTAGGCCGCCTCGTAGGGTAAAAGCGCAGTTGGGACAGGTATCGATGACGTAGTTTTGGCTTGACTTCCATCACGTAGCCGCCCGGCTCGTGAATCATGGGCCAGTCCACACCATGGGCGTACCCAGGGGGGGGGGTTTTGGGGGTTGAAACCCCCCCCGAAATCTATTTTTAATTCATCATCTATGAGTGGTTATTTACATGGTGCTCAAGCCTATGTAAGAAAAGATCACCCAATGGCTTTGTATGTTCATTGTAGCGCTCATTCTTTAAACCTGGCGCTTGCAGATTCTTGTTCTCTGCCTGCAATTCGTAACTGTATAGGTACAATTCAGTCATTTGGTTCATTCT
>PNEQ01022542.1:0-12077 GCA_003012365.1 Medauroidea extradentata
AATCCTATCCGCGTGGCCACTGGCAGAGTTCAGTACGACGCGACGTCTCGTTGTAGAAGTTTTTTTTTTTTGGGGGGGGGGGGGTTGGGGTATGAAGGGGAGGCAACATTATTTCGCAAACCTTTTTTTTTTTTTTGTTCAGGCCGTCCACTTGTCGTTTTGTGCGCGAGTCTGAGGGTCGTCAGTAGCCGGGCGCTTGTGATGTCGGTGACCTTGAGACGAAGACTTGTGAGCCGCCGGCATTTCGTGATTCGTTCCACAATTATTTCACAATTACAGAGACATGATACTTATTTTTGAACGATTCTTGCAATGGGTTAAAATGGAGAAGTATTGTGGACATACATTACGTCATTGAAACAAATTATGTCTTACAGAAAACCAGACAATACGCGCAGACAGACAAGTAAACAACCAAAAGGATTTTTGTTGTCAACTGGCAAACAAAGGAATGCACGCGCATTTCCTCAAGGAGCTCGGTTAGTGAGTTACAAACAACAAAACGATGTAGGCCTAATAAATCGACAAAAACCAACACATATGTACAGAAAACCAACCAAGAAAGGTTTCGGTCAGTTTGGAAACAGAAAACTCGCAAATATAAATCCCGTCATAAGTGTCAAAAACAGTCTAAATGACAACGGCAAACAGAAAAATAAATGGAACGAAAAAATGAATGTTTTTCGACAACACAACAAATCCAGACAGCTTAGCGGAAAGCGAACGAGCACAGATAACAACTGTAGACAATAAAACAATGAAAACCGAGATTATTGTGAACGTTGGACATCATTCTAAGTCGCTAGGCGAGCTTGTTAAATATATTGCAAGATTTTATAAGAAACTTTGCTGATATTACTATAGTAAAATATTTACACGGACTTAACAGTCTTGTAAGTTAAGACTTAACCGTAGTCAAGTCATTAAAAATAGACTATGCAAAAGGAAAAAAAAAAATATTGCTATGAAACAAAATTATACTCTTTGGAGTAATATTTCAACCTACATTTAAAAGAAATAAAGGCTTACGAGATGACGTTCCTGTTTGTGCGTCCTTCACCTCTCTCCTATCAATTTTTTTTGTCCGCGACTCGAAATTCATTAAAATTTATAGGTTATGAGACGTTATTTTTTAGCGAGGCTACGAAACTCAACGAATTTTCGATCGTGCCAGTAATAAAATTTCCAGAAAAACGGTTTTTCAAATTTTTAGGTAAACGCAAATGTGCAGAAATATTTTACCAGATTAAATTAAACGTTTATTTATTTTTATCATAATTGAAGAAACATTTAAGTTTTTTCCAAGGTTTTGGAAACTAGCGCTACGTCCACTTCTAACCCCGCCATCCTCTACTCAGAATGTATCTTTAAAACCACAAGAAAATCAAATTTAATGTTTTTGTCAAGTGTAAAGTTGCTTCTTCCAGTAATCGCTTTACAAGATTAGGTTTCTTTTTCGGTTCATTTTTCTTCGCTTTTCACTCGTTCTCCTTTATCATATTGTGTGCCGGTTTGAAATTTCCGCGTTTGACGCACGAGAACAGCTGAGCGATAAGAGCCAGAGTACTACGCTCAACGGGAAGCATATCGCTTATATTCGCAGCGTGCTGAACCTGCATGTGAGGTTTTCGTAGATGTCTTTTTCCTATGGGACTTAAAATTGTAACCAAAGTTTTATATTTGGGTAGTATAAAGTAAAATGCAACGCACGCAACTCG
Source organism: Medauroidea extradentata (assembly GCA_003012365.1). NCBI lineage: Eukaryota > Metazoa > Arthropoda > Insecta > Phasmatodea > Phasmatidae > Medauroidea > Medauroidea extradentata. The sequence continues at coordinate 1,719 of PNEQ01022542.1, forward strand.
TTTTGCACTTAACGAATTCAGACAATATTTTCGGAGTTGAGCGGTTTTTAACCATTCTGAAATATCCCAAAATCGTGTTTTCTTACAAGCGTGCTGATTTTTTTTTTTAGAAATAATGTAAATAATTTAACTGGTTTCGCGTGAAATAGAATTAACATGACACGCTACAACATCGTCCAAGCGCCAGGTATAGGTCGTTCAGGATAAAGTGAGCACTAAAAATTTAACCTTTAAAAAATATCACTATGCGTTATTGCATATAATTCTATATTAACTATAGTCCCCTTACTGATTGTATGGTTGGTAGCGAAATGACGCAATATAGTTGCGTGTGTTTCCTATTTAATTGCAATACTACAGAAACAAATTCAACCGAAATCAACATGATTGTGTTTTATATTATTAATAAACTTTTTTTTATTAGACTGTATCGATTCATACTGACTGGACAATTTATCTTACATGTGCAGACATAAAGTGACGTGTCCCTTCTTTAGCTGTTAAGCGCGGAAAGATACGAATTGGCTGAAAATAGAACTTTAACAGTGCTTTTTTGAGTGCTCACTTTATCACGAAACACTATACCCATAATCGTAACGTTTCCGTGAAATGTAGTTTGCGACAGCTAAGTTTCTTAGAGCAGATGTTAATAGGAACTCTTAATATCCGCGAAAATATTTCTGGGCAGCTTTGTTTCCATGCCTAATGTGCATTTCTGAAACTTCACATCGTAGTCATTGGCAGAGCGCGTGTTTTATAGAGGCGTGATTCATTTGACTGAGCCAATCAAAAACAATGTTACTGCGACACCACATGTGTGTGATTGGCGGGTAAATCTCCTGCACCCTCAAAGTTAAAAGCATCCAATTATAGACCACGCAGCAGAGCTGCAGGTAAGGCATTGAAACAAATTGGCGCAACAATTAGGGGTCCCTAGACTCAATAATAGGAGAGGATGATTTATCGCCGGAAAACTTGACTGTTTGCTGGGTTTCAACGCACGTTCAGTTTACCAGTAGATTGCTGGCTTTCGCTTTTATGTGGAGCTGTTGCCCTATTTGACTAAGCCAATAAGAATTTGCTGTTGTAATATTAGATGCCTATTATTGGTTTGCAGACAGCTACGTTGTGTCAGATATACATCACCTAATCACGTGTGTTGTGATTAACTACGGGGTCAAGGGTATGTTGGCACAAAATCATTTCCGCGATATTCCATCTTCTCTATCAATAATATATTTGAAATGGAGCTGGAACTGTTTCTTGCATATGACTTTCCAACTACAGTGGTCGAAACAACTAGGGTATCGGTGAAAATTAAATAGGGGACCTTACATTAATAATCAAACGATGAGACGAAATTGCTGTCAGTGCCAAAATGTGTGTGCTGTTATTAAATATAAATTCAAATGTTCGGTGACTTAAGTTTCGGCTTGTTGATTCAGCAATCAACTGCAATTCTTGGTGTATTAATCAGTACCACGTCGGAATAAATGCGGCTCGTATTCCGATTAGCACTTACAGCTAGCTACATTGTCACGTCACCCAATTCAGTGTGATAAATTTTGTTCTAGGTAGGTGTTTCGTGATTGTAAGATTTATGTAACTAAAAATGCTAAATACTTGATTACGTTCCAACTGAACCTTACAGAATTTCTAATTACTAAATGACCAGTTAGAATGCAGCTATAGTTTCTGCTTATTTCAGTGGTGTAAACTTGCCTTCCAGAATCAAAGGAGGACGGCGAGCTTCCTACCAAAGAAACTTCTTTATAGCTCTGTATACGTCTAGACACAAGCGAACTACCATCCTGTGAAGCGAACCGCGGAATGCCCGTTCCCTCGGCTCCTGAGAATCACTAAATGTGTGTATGTTCAAAGAACACGTGGACAACTGCTGCGCGAATGAAGCCGAATTCAAGAAAGGCGCACCGCCGAAACGAACGATACACACTGGTACGGACAAAAGGGGGCTAGTGGTTAGTCTGGTTAAGTCGGGAATTTTTTCCTGCGGTTGGGTACCACAAGCGCTTCCGCGCGCAGCGTATACATACATGTTGTCATGGCTGGCGGTTTACGTTCGAGAAACTTGTTCTGCTTGTTTTTTATGTGGAATTGTTTCTTGCTTGTTGAACTTCGGGAATGCTATGTAATCACTGGGTACAACACGGATGTGCACACGTTTTTAAGAAAATTAAGGGCTTCTTTTAGAAGTTCGCTATGTTAAATATAGGCCTACTAATATATCACACCGTTATTTTATGGACTCCGTCCAATTGCTGAGGTAAATAAAAACCCCACGTAATTTTTTTTTTTTTTTTTTTTTTTTTTTTTTTTTTTTTAAGGATGGGAAAAGCAGGGTGCGCTGTACTGCTACAGGAAAAGAACTTGTGTAGCCAAGAGATGAATTTCGGTCACGTGTTATCATAATGAGTAATTTTCTACCTTTTGAACCACGTACGGAAATATTTAATTTTGTGATGCATAAATTAACTCTGGAAGGGAATATTGCAATTCTAATAAATTTGGAAATGCATGTTCAAAATGTTCCAAAATTGCATGCCATTATTTCGGGGCCGGGGGGGGGGGCTGGGGGATTTTCACATCTAGGGGAACAAAAATGTTTTATGACTGGTTCTTAAAGTACACAGTTTCTACTCTACAGTTCACAGTGCATGACGTATAGTGCATAGCACGCGGGCTGGATCATCGGTACTGTGGAATGCCGTCGCACATATATACCAGACTAGACTTCATTTAATTGGACAGTGCGCGTGTGCGATTGATAGAGATGATGGTTACAGACACGGACATTTCGCGAATTCATTTATTTATTTATACTCGAACAAAATTAAGCTCCAAGGCCGGTTTACAATTTGCCGTGTCTAACATATTCTGATACAGTAATCTTCACTACCAAGTAAAAAAAAGAAGAAAAATTACAATAGTTAGCTTAATACAGTAAGTAAAACAATACTATAAGTAAAACAATACAATAAGTAAAATATTACAATTGGCAATTTGGTACATAATACAATATAATAAACAAATAATATACAATCAAGTACGTTACAATGCAGTGAAGGAAAGATCGTTAAATTTTGAAGGAATCATACTATGCACATGCAGTATATGTAGTATTCAATGAAATAGTGTAAGGAATGTACTGTAAGCAAATTATCATTGATTTTTACTGCTCGTTTGTTCTAATAGTAACATATATTTGTATTTTTCCCTGTAGTTCTTAACTGAAATGGTTTATTTTAACTCTTCTGATAACATGTTCCAGAGACGACTAGCTTCGTATGTGAACGACCGTTTGTAGAGTGCACTTCTGTGTCGGGGTATCTGAGAGTTTGATCTATGTCTAGTATTGTATGATTGAACTGAATTACGTTGTACAATTTTGGAGGATATAAGTACTGAGGCGTGCCGCTTACAATAATTGACTTTAGCTGTGTTGAAAAGTGTAAGAGTCTTCTATTTTCCATGTGTAACCAGCCAGATTTTGACAATGTCTGGGTTATGAGGTCTCTTCTTTTTAAATTGTAGGGGAATCTAAGGTTAGATTTCCAAGTCCTTAGGCACACGTTCGTGATTGGGTGACTGTTAATGAAACTCTTCCTTGAGGACTGTGAACCCATAGTCCATCTGCATGAAAACACTCCCTGACTCGCCAGCTACAATGTCAGATGTACAACTGACCACTCACTGGAGCAGCAGCCAATGTACACTATAAGCTGAGGACATAGTGTACTCAGGACTGTGGAGTCCAGCCGGCAGGTAGTTGAACCTGCGATATTTCTGGGTCTCTAATTATCGATAGATAGGGCCCTGTAGTTTTCGCGAAAAGATTTTTGCCTCACTTTGTTTCAGTGCCTTACGTGCACACCTGCAGTTCAACTTCATGGCTATTGACAGAGTGTTTTTGTGCAGAGTCGTTATTCATTTGACTGTGCCAATCAGTACACGGATAACAGCGACACATCACGTCTGTGATTTGCGGGTTCAACCTCCAGACGCTGGGTGTTACGGCATCCAATCACTGACCACAAAGCAGAGATGCAGGTGCGCACGTAAGACACTGAAACAAAGTGCTGCAAAATTCTTTTCGCGAAAATTACCGGGCTCTATCGATAGATGTACGTGAATTTCGCGGATATATTGTAGGTCAGGTTGAACGCCAATACCATATACTTCACTGTAACTTCTGTGACTGGACGACCGTTGTCTCGACACATATTTGACTAAAGCAAGCCGGTAAATAATCCACAGTACTATGACGTACTACCCTCTTGTACGGTTGTAAGCCAATGGATACTGGATTTTGGCCAGAGCGTGTATAGAACTGAGAAATATAGACTGTTGCCAGATGAATATGCGAAATTCACGCACCTCATTATGTTATATCGCAAAAATGTGTTGTACCAACACACCCTTGAAAACGCTGTAGCCAACTGCAACACATATGGACTGGGTGATGTACGTATGACACTCCAACTGCACTTACAAGTATTGTCCACAAAACTAACACTAGTTCATACAAATATAAAATTACGTTTCTGAACAGCTGTGTTACATACATTGATTTGTATTTAGTAGGAACCGAGCTTCCTCGTGTAGATTCTCGAAGGCCGAGTAGTATTTTTGGCGTGCAGGGAGAATGTCTGCGGCGAACACTCGCAGGCGAGCCTGTGTTTGAATCTTCCCACCGCCTCCCCTCTCCCAACGTTCACCAATAAAGAAGAAATATGTCCATGCTCCTGAAAATGATGGCACGATTTTGCCTGAATCGTACACGCACACACACACGCAGACCACGTCAGGCACACACTTGACTGCGATTATTTATTGCTGTATGTTCTGTGCCCACCAGTTTCCGCGTTAATATTTCCGCCGTGTATGTTTTAATTCTATTTATTTCACGACGACCGTTTTAAAAATATATCTGTAAAAATATACAGTCTATAAAAATCCTCGCCTGAGCGTTATCTTCAGAGTTCACACTTACTAGGAAATTTAAAAGTGACTGGGTCATTTATTTCTGTTCATAAAAGAAACAAAGCCGGCCTCCGTAGCGTGGTTGGTAGCATGCTGGCCTACGGTGCGAGAGGTCCTGGGTTCGAATCTCAGCGAGGGCATGGATGTTTGTGTCGTTTTATTAGGTTTAAATAGTTTCTAAGCCGTCCCTTACGAAGCCAAACGCCATAAAAAGTAGGCCTACATGTTTGATTTGAAACATGAAAAATTTTGACGGCATTAAGCAAAAAGTAATTTATTCCAGTATAATCATAGTAAATATAGTTTGGTAGGGCTTAACATCTAGGTCTTCAGCACTGGTGAGAGGTGAGATAATGTGAGTACGGAGCGGCGCCGGAATGAAACTGACAGTCCCTGAGAAAGCCCGCCGACCAGCGGCATCGTTCACACGATCCCCACATCTAGAGACTGACCCTGCCGGGAATATAACCTAGATCGCCTTGGTGGGAGGCGGTGCTCTAGCCACTAGGCCAACCACGGCCCCCTGATAGTCGTAACAAGTAGTAGGAGAAGGTCCTAAATATATCCGAGGAAAGGACCAGTATTTCATGTAATAATATTTGAAGGGAAAAAAATGTGGACCCCGAAAAAGTTGTTTTTACCAGATTGACACGCAGTAAACGTTGACCTTGAGTATCTTGGTTCCAGTGAACTTTGGGTTGGTTGCCTTCTGCGTAACTCCGGTATTTGTGGTTGAGCACGTTGGTTCTGGCAAATCGTGTAGAAAAATTAGAGTAACTAAGCAGTTATACATTTTCAAAAAAATACTTAGTTGTGATGTTTCTGTTGCTGGCTTGCATGCCTTTTTAAAAATTCTGACAGGAAAAAACAGCCGTTAAAATTATGGACTTCGATTGCTTTATACATAAAGCAAATCTAAGCATTCACGACGTGAATGAAAGCCTAGCTGAGACAGGACGAGAAAATATGTGATGTTAGTCAAAAGGAATTCACATAGCGAGAAATTCTGTATGAACTAGCCAGTATTTAACCTAAGTTTTTTTGCACTTGGCTGTAGTCATCATTAACATTTTTAAAAACGTAAGAAGACTCGTGAAATCCCGTAAGGAATTACGTCAAAAGACAAAAATATAAAAACTGAAAGAAAATATGTATGGCAAGAATAACAAAGAAAATTGTGGTTCTCTGGGTTTTCGTTTTCAGAACTCGCATATTTTATTTAAACCTAACTGGTATTGTTCTAGGTTATCATATCAGAAAGCAGTGTTTGAACGCGGCTTAGCAGGCCGCCAGGGGAAAGGAAAAGCAAACAGGCGGGCCGAAGAGGACGGGAGAGAAAGAAGTAAGGATAAAGGGGTGAGGGTGAGATAATTGGTTCGTGAGCTCGGAAACAGACGCGTGATGAGGTTAGGATGGATGTGTTGGGTTAGGGGGGCATAAGGGCGGGAAGTGGAAAGAGCCTGGAAGGGAAGCGAGACGTATAGAAGACCAGGCAGGCGACGCGGGTCGTAAGCCTCGGGCCTTGGCTGGTCGGACCAGACCCACTTCTTTTTTCGTCCAGCCGGCGTTTTGGAGCGCCTGTCATCTGGCGAGCGAGCGAGTGATGGGAATGAGCTGGCACTGTTTGTTATCGTTCTTCCAGTCGTCCTCCATCCTAGCCGCTCAGCATACTTCTACCACTATGCTCTGGTACACTGACGACAGTGTTTGCCAGGTCCTATATGTCGAAATATCGGTTTCAGAACCGAAATCTATTGTTTTTTCAGATTAATTGTGGTAAATTGTTAGTTTTTGTGAAATTTTGATTGAAATAATTCAACTATTAAAATTAGATACACGTGAAACCAAATTGAATATCTGATATTACCTTTTTGAAGGATTTTTGTGCAGTCTCCAGTGCTCTTGCAATTTTCTCCCGTATTGTTGTTTACTGTAGAAACATTGCGGCGTATAACTGCGCCAGAAAAAAAAACCTTAAAAAGGTTATAGCAATCTTTGTTTTCCTTTACCTTGCCAACGAATTTACAATCATTTTCGATTTTTCGTGCTGAATGTGAAATTATGGCACAATTAACCATTATCGGCAAGTAGGTACCGTCTATGATACAAATAATGTAAATAAGGTACAAAACGATAATAATGGTACTACCGGGCTACACTGACATACTGAAGTTCTTTATACGCCTTTGCTACCGAATGTTGCCGCGTGTCAGATAATCCACTGTTACATAAAAGAAATAAGCACCAGAAAATGAGCAAGGAAAGAAGAAACAAACCAAGGAAGTAAGAAATGACTATAGTCAACAAAAATAGACAAGGACCAATCGGACCAGTAGGTGCATGAAAATGAAGACAGCTTAGAGTAAACATAAGGTAGAGGGAGTATCCTCTATACAGCTGCGTACGTATTTGTGTGTTCAACACGTGTCACGTGACTTTAGTGAAATATGCGCGGGGATTTGAAATAACATTGAGAGCCAAGATAATAATTGCTTAGTAATCACAACTATGTTTGGTTATTTTGGTACCTTATGAATATATGAACTAAGGGGAGTATACTATCATATTATCGCATAGTATAATTGCGTAGAAATTTCAGAACGACAAATGTAAACAATGTTTGCCACGTTACTGTTTTCCTTAACCCAGCAGATTTTAGTAAAAAGCAAATATTAGCTACATACTTACTATAAGGTTTTGAACCGAGATCTTGGTGACACCACATGACTAATATATATTCTGGAAGGTACGCCATGAGTTTTAAACAACACGACTGCATTTTTACGCCCAGAAAACTTAAATAAACGACACCAAACTCTCGAGACCATGTTGGACACACATTTGTGACGTCATGTTCCCTCTACTATATATTACCTCTATGGGTAATATATATTTACTCTAAGACACGGCCATAGAATAATTTTAAGACCGTGCTCTAAGGTTAGACTTTATTTTATTAATTTTTATTTTTGGTTTCCATTACATACAATTTTTATATTTTGGAATTATTTTATGTTTTTTGATTATAGCCATTCTGGCTTCCTTGGTTTGTTTATTCGTGTGTTTTTTTGTTTGTTCTCATGTTCTCGTGCTTTGTCCTTTAATGTAAGTTTAGGTTGTCTGTGAATCAACATCATTTGCCAACAATGTAGTATAATTCACAAAATCACTTAAATTTGTCATACACCCCCATTGCAAATTATTTCAAAGATCTCACTGATACACTGCACGAGCGGAACATATGGTGTTTCTTGTAATTAACTTGCTAAACTGTAACACTTACACGTCGCGTGATACCATTACTTACATTGCAAGAAAAATCCTATCTTTTAAGGGAATAACTGACGTGAAATTGTCGCATCATGCTTATTTTTTTTAAAAAACAAGCAATTTATATAGTTTCCTTAGGTCGATAATTAGCTAAATTATAAAATTCTTTGTTTTGAGAAATACTGCTTTAAAGTGAAACCAATTTTAAACACATTTATTTAGCGGTTTTGTGATGTCCGCTCCTTTTTTATGATTAAAAAAATAATAGCTATAAAAGACAGTGCAATTAGTAACCTAAAGGAATGTGTTGGGTAACACTTTCGTTCTACAGAACTTTTCCATATGAAACCATTGCGTAAAAAAATAAAACGCTTGTCGTATGTCTACGGAATGTCAGCGTAAAATAATTTATGCACTTTAGAAACACACGTCCTCCAACATAGCTGAAAACTATATTTTCATGCACCAATTACCGGGTGCGAAACTTTGATATAATAGCTCGTTGATCTTTTTTTACGGAATGTCTACCAATAAAATTAAAAGATCACCGCTTAACATTCCTTAGTAAAAAAAAAAAGTTCGACTGTCGCGTAGTGGCAACACGGCATTTGGTGCGCGTCAATGTCGCTCAGTCACTTCTAAAATCTCTAACGCGTTAAACAACTCCAGGTAGCGCTCTTGTGTGAAATGTCAGTAAATAAAGTTGTTTTTCATGGAGATTGATTATCCCACACTAACGATCTTAGTAAACATGATCACGTGATGTTGGAATCCACTTACCTGTGCCCGTTTTCAAACGCTATTTCAGTGTACTACAGAATTGTACCAATTTAGATCAATTACCTTAGGCTAAATTTCCTTATTTTACCACTTGGCCAAATTGACTACGTTAATACGTACTCTAAGCTATGGTTAACGATTCATTTTTCATCCAAAAGCTCCGAAGGTACATGGGTAGGCCAAAATCACTGGACATCAGGAAAAGCCAGATAATTGATTCTACACAATAAGAAAACTTTAAGAGATGTATGTGGTGTATCTTAAAGAAGTGCCTCGTGTAATGCCCGTAATTTACCATGGGAACAGCATAACGAGAACGTAGGTCCACATCGTATCCAAGTATTTTCATTTTGAGAGTACAAGACATAATACTGTATCTGATCCGAAAACATTGTATCCTATCTCAGAAATATATGTATGTGTCCCTAGATGTGGAACTATTCTGTACATATTAAAACTGCGGATTGAATTTTACAATAAATTGTGTGATTTATTTATTGTATGCAATTGAAGATCAGTTTTAACACTTCAGGTAAACTGCAATTTTAATGTTTAAATGAAAAGAAAAAGTGATTTTATAATTCAGTCACATGCAAACAATTTTTTATAATTAATAAATTTAAAGATTTTCTCGGAGAAATTAGTTATTGTTTCTGCGCGGTAAGTGCAATCGATAGAACACTCGTCTCCCACCAATTCGATTCGAGTTCAATTCCCGGCGCGGTAGGTTGTATCGTTTACGCATGTGAAAATCGTGCCAGACGATGCCGCTGGTCAATGGGTTTTCTCAGGGTTCTCCCGTTTCCCTAGCCTCTTCATTTCGGCTCTGCTTCATACTCGCATCATGTCACCCCTCACCAGTGCTGACCAAAATCTCTTCAATCAATCAATCATTGTGACGATAAGGAATATGTTTCGCGCTTTACGGTCGTTCATATAGCTTCATCATTTCTTAGCGTGATAGGCACGCACAGTACACTAGTTGTAGCTACGTCTAGTGTGTCTGCGGCACTAGTCACTATATGCGCAGTGGCTGGGACAAGCGTCTTGTACCACAGCCCTAGTCACTACATGCACTGTGGCTGGGACCAGCATCTTGTACCTCGGCCCTAGTCACTATGTGCCCAGTGGCTGGGACCAGCATCTTGTACCTCGGCCCTAGTCACTACGTGCGCAGTGGCTGGGACCAGCATCTTGTACCTCGGCCCTAGTCACTATGTGCCCAGTGGCTGGGACCAGCATCTTGTAACTCGGCCCTAGTCACTACGTGCCCAGTGGCTGGGACCAGCATCTTGTACCTCGGCCCTA
>PNEQ01022543.1:0-12116 GCA_003012365.1 Medauroidea extradentata
TAGTGTACAGCATTCACATGTGTAAAGTTGTACATGTTAGTGTACAGCATTTACACGTGTAAGGTAGTACAAGTTAGTGTACAGCATTCACATGTGTAAGGTAGTACAAGTTAGTGTACAGCATTTACATGTGTAAGGTAGTACAAGTTAGTGTACAGCATTCACATGTGTAAGGTAGTACAAGTTAGTGTACAGCATTTACATGTGTAAGGTAGTACAAGTTAGTGTACAGCATTCACATGTGTAAGGTAGTACAAGTTAGTGTACAGCATTTACATGTGTAAGGTAGTACATGTTAGTGTGCAGCATTCACGTGTGTAAGGTAGTACAAGTTAGTGTACAGCATTTACATGCGTAAGGTAGTACAAGTTAGTGTACAGCATTCACATGTGTAAAGTTGTACATGTTAGTGTACAGCATTCACATGTGTAAGGTAGTACAAGTTAGTGTACAGCATTTACATGTGTAAGGTAGTACAAGTTAGTGTACAGCATTCACATGTGTAAGGTAGTACGAGTTAGTGTACAGCATTCACATGTGTAAGGTAGTACAAGTTAGTGTACAGCATTTACATGTGTAAGGTAGTACAAGTTAGTGTACAGCATTTACATGTGTAAGGTAGTACAAGTTAGTGTACAGCATTTACATGTGTAAGGTAGTACAAGTTAGTGTACAGCATTTACATGTGTAAGGTAGTACAAGTTAGTGTACAGCATTCACATGTGTAAGGTAGTACAAGTTAGTGTACAGCATTCACATGTGTAAGGTAGTACAAGTTAGTGTAGAGTATTCACATGTGTAAGGTAGTACAAGTTAGTGTACAGCATTCACATGTGTAAGGTAGTACAAGTTAGTGTACAGCATTCACATGTGTAACGTTATTACAGTCTTCAGGAATAACATGTCCTAGCGATACTACACAGAATATATTCGATGCACTCACAACTCCGTGTCATCGTTCACAATACATACATACGTCGACAATGAAGACAAAACATTTGACGAACGATTCAGATGTGGCCGAGGTGGCTGGTGTCCAATGAATGCTGTTACAGGTTATAAGCGATTGCATTGCATTTCATATCTACTGTTTCGCATAGACATGTGTTCCTGCTATGATTTTAACACTCGATAAGTAACTCAGAAACAAGCGATTTTCAAACCCAAGTCCTCAATCTTTTTGTTTCATTTGATGTGAGAAACACACCCTCAAAATGTTTGCACAATAATACCGTAATACCTTGACATTGTACTATATATATGTATATATAATGTTTTACATTTAAATGTACAATAATGGCAGTATTTCTTTAGAATATTTACGCAGACACTGAATATTTGAAAGAGCTAACTTTAATAACTAAATGTTTACGTAGTGCACACAATAATGTTTTGTATTTAAAAATGTACCAAATTGTTACACAGCCCTTGTCTTTGAAAATTAAAAAAAAAATTGACAACACGAAATCCGTATTTTTTTATGTATTGCTATCGACGTATGCAAACAGTGTTCCCATTAGTAAGTGCAGTTACTTATAACTAATGTGTTGCTGACTGCCAACAATAACGCAACGTGAATTGTAAACTGAGACAAAATATTCAAGCATGTTGTAGGGGAGGATGTGTTGAGCTGTGTTGAATGTATTATGGCATGAGTAAGGAATGTTTGTGATACCGGCGTATCGAAGACTAGCGGGCTGGAGTGATGAAGGCTGATGTAACAGGGGATAGTAGAGGGAGCTGGTCGCCTATGATAGGAGAGAGAGCGGACACAAGTATCCTCTCATCAGAGGCGGAGGCACGTCCCTGCAAAGTCTTCACAGCTAACATTTATATGCTGGATCAAGCTACAGTCCTTCTTCACCGCACCTACCTGCTGCATACTCGTCTTTATTCCTCCGATATTGTTCCACATCAATTACTTCCGCCATTTCTAACTGATACTACTATAACCCAGACATTTTAGGCTTAAACATATAAAAACATTGTAAGTCAGAAAACTGTTACACAGCACTTTTTAGTGTACAGAACAACATATAAAAGTCCCAAGTCCTCCTAAGCCGGCTTCATTGTTTTTTTTTGTACTTAGAACACTAATCGATATGTGAAACTGAGCTATTCAACATCATCTATTGTTGGATTTGCTGGTTGCAACGAATTTCTGTCTACAAAAAAAAAAATAGGAGTAAAAACGACGTGTAGTAGTAAAAAATCTTCTTACATTGCCTTTACCTCAAACAACATTGTAACAGTTTCACATATCAGACATTTTTCCAATGGGAACAATGACAAGGCTCATCAACATGCCCTTACTGGCATTCCAGAGTGCAGGAGTAAAGGTACAGCAGGCAGTAGCAGACGCTGATACAGTGATTGTCCGAACAGCAATATAGGAAGCAACTACAGGTCGGGAGGTCACAGTTGTGGTTACTGACACGAATATTCTCATAATGCTTCTAGCTCGAGCACAAGGAGGTTTAAATATAAATGTACTTAATCCTGGATCAAAGATATACAAGGTGGGCGATATTCAGATAATACAGGTGTGAAGACTGCTCTTTATCCATGCAGTCACAAGTTGTGACACAACCTCAGCTGTTTTCGGCCAGGGAAAAAAGAAAGCACGGAAGCTGCTTGACAAACGCAATGTTCAAACCATCGCAGAAATGTTCAACAATTCTTCAGCAGACAAAGGCCGAATACAACCGATGGTGAACTGTACCTTATCCAACTGTACACCAATGAAAATTTCACGATCTTGGATGAACTCCGTGGTGTATGTTTGCTCGTTCTCTTGCGAGGCAGTCATCCACTGCATCATTTGAACTTGCAGGCCTTCCGCCCACCAGTGCAGCTATTCCGCAGCACAGCTTCAGAACATGTCTACAGGTAAGTTGTAGTGAAATTAGATGGACATTCTTTACCTTAATTTATAACAGTGCTCTAACTAGATGTTCGATTTTATTTTTCAGGTTAAAGAATGGCTTGAAAACCCACTTTGTCCAACCGATTGGGGATGAGTGGCTTCAGATCAATCACTGATACCAGTTGCATCTGATATGCCTCCCGCACTAAACGACCTGTTACAACTTATTTCCTTTAAACCCTTAACATTGGCGGGCAAGCCTTTCAACACTGACTGTTTGTTGATCATTGCAGGAAAGTTAGCAGCGTCATTGAGAGGCGTTCTGCACAGACTATACTTGTTGTCCCCATACTGATGCAAGATCAAGAAAGCTATATCTCGACAATGGAAGGGCCACGATGCTGGACAACTACGGCATATACACATTCAAAGGAACTCTTAATTACGAATACTGGCAAATTTCGTTTGCAGCAATGTTAGAGTATATTATCGCAGTACCAGATGAAATGTGTTTAATAGGCCTACTGTATGACATAAGGTACAGTTAATGCATGTCGTGACAAATAACAAATTTTACAGTGTCTCTATTCTAAATTATGTATATACCACTTATGCATTCAAGCGTTGAAACAAAGCATTATGTTCTGGGTTACTTCAAATATGCCCACTGTTATGTATACCAAGAACCTCGCCTGGAGGACGGACTAGCGACGACGGCAGTGCAATCAGGGCAGGGGTTGCACAAGACAAGGGCCTCAGCGATTCTCTCCACCTGCACTGAAGTGTGACAATATAATGTAATGTATCGGGGGAATAGAGGTCTGTCTCCTTCAAGCCTTCCAGCCGTCACCACTTCGCCAGGATGGTCCTGGGTCGAGACCCACGACGTGACGCCGCCCCTCGATAGCCGACACAATCATCATCAGCCTCCGGCATCATGCTAACGGTGAGGTCTAAGTTGTCCAAAGGGTCACCCATCATACAGTAGAACAAGTAATTAGCTAAACAGCCGCTCCCCTCCAACCTAAATTATGTAGTACAACCGTGTAGTATTTTGTAACTAACTTATGTAGAGTAAAGCCACATAATTATAATTACATTAACATAATTAATTTAACAGTAACCCTCACCCTTAACTTAACCACTTACATAGTTTCAGTATAGAGTGCCTACCTCTGGCTACAGCCACCCAACCACTATAAAGCATGTGTAAGACATACTAAAACATTTGTTTTACAACAACACGTATGTTGTGCTAGGTCCAGATCTGAGAGCCATGGTAGTAACACGACTGGCCGTGCATAAAGTGGTGTAATCAGAAAACCGACAGGTTTTCAAGTACTACCTGTCGTTAACTGAGGCCAGGATGTAACACACGGCTGTATATAGTGCAGAATACGGGCTTTTAGACGCAGTGTAAAGAGCGATCAGAGTTTGTACGCATGCAGACGTAACCTCTTATGGAGAAATTAATGGACCGTTCATCTCGCCTCTTATGATTAGCTTGAAATACGACGTTGTAGTGTTGCACTGCAGTGCCGCTTCTACACTGTCAATGATGGCGTAGTGCCCAAATAGGCATACACTCACAGGATTATCTACACCACAGCATCTCTATTTAAATAGTTTATTAATTAACTACAGTTGCGGGAATATGATTAAATTGTTACTACTACAAAATAATTCAACAAAACTTTTAGAAGCAAGGAAATTATGAGGAAATACACAAACAATAATTCTAAAAGTAGAATGAGATTGTAAAGTCAAGAGAAACGTATAATTTGTTAATCTTCGTTATGAGAAATCAACAGATAGGCACTAAAATTACTGCTTCACTTTCAACATTAACAATAATTTATGTTTTGCATTCAGAATTGTTTCAAACTGAATACAAAACTGAATTAGACACTTATATAATTACAATATCAATAATATTTGAAACATTAAACGGAATTATTACAGACTTAATGAAAAATTAAAATTTTTAATCCCAACAAGGAATTTAGATTTGTGTTGCAGGTCTCCAGAAGTAATTTGAGCATTTTATTATAGAGAAGTTTAGAAATTATAGGCACAAAAATTCTTCGATAATTTTATGTAACGCTCTATAAATACAGAACTAAAATTCATTACATTTATAATATAGATAAAACAAGTGTTGCCATGGTAAAAATAAACAACCGCAAAGATATATAAATGAACAGTCGCACGTCGAATAATTCCTCTCAACTGATCGAAGATAGTTATCGTGTCTATGGTACGGCACGTCTGCACATGGGAAATTTCATTTTCCTCCAAGAGTAGAAAAAAACTTATAACTTTTTCTGTAAAGTTCTTCGTTCACTGTTTGATTACGAAAAACGTGTATGATTGATGATTACGTATTTTTCAGTCATACAACAATTTATAACACTACCAAAAAACTGAAAATCATTCAGTTATGTTAATTTAAGCCTTAAAGCTCTCAACCCATGAAATCTGTTTATTGTTTTGGAATTTGCTTGTTGAAACTTGCTTCTTCGCAGTTCTAGTGACATAACCAGGGCATTTCCAAGGACGAATCAACGGTAAGATTATTTTCGTAACCACGGTTTATTTTGTAATACGCCACTGCGAGCGGAAGTTGTGTTGAAAAAAAAACTCAACAAAACAAACAGAAAAAGCTAGCATTAGTTTTTGACAACAAATACACAACACACACGACAAACACACAACACATAGACAACAAACACTCACCACACGGACAACAAACATACAACACACAGCAACAAACACATAACACACAGACAACAAACATACAAAACACAGAAACAAACACACAACAAACATACAACACACAGCAACAAACACACAAAACACAGCAACAAACACATAAAACACAGCAACAAACACACAACACACAGCAACAAATATACAAAACACAGACAGCAAACAAATAACACACAGCAACAAACATACAAAACACAGACAGAAAACATACAACACACGGACAACAAACATACAATGCACAGACAACAAACACACAACACACAGATTTAAAACTTACAACACACAGCAACAAACACACAACAAACATACAACACACAGACATCAAACATACAACACACAGCAACAAACACACAACACACAGACAGCAAACATGCAACACACAACACAGACAGCAAACATGCAACACACAACACACAGACAGCAAACACGCAACACACAACACACATACAGAAAACATGCAACACACAACACACAGACCGCAATAATACAAGACACAAAACACAGACAACAAACATACAACACTCAGCAACAAACACACAACATACAAACAGCAAACATTATAATGCAAGACAACAAACACACAACACACAGACAGCAAACATACAATGCAAGACAACAAACACACAACACACAGACAGCAAACATACAACACACTAAAACAAATAGACAACACACAGATAACAAATATACAACACACAGCAACAAACACACAACACACAGGCAGCAAACAAATAACACACAGCAACAAACACACAACACACAGACAGCAAACATACAACACACAGACAGTAAACATACAACACCCAGCAACAAACACACAACATACAGACAACTAACACGCAATGTACAGACTACAGACATACAACGCACAGACAACAAACATACAACGTACAGGCAATTCCGGAAATGTGTGTAGTCGTATACGAAAGACGACAAAAAAATAGAACAATAACAACACAAATTAATTCCGGATTTTAATAAAGTCTGAAGATAGACGACAAAAATAGAACATTAATACGTAAATTAAATCAGTAATTTAATAAAGTCGTTGTATTAAGAAAAGTTGACACAAAAAAAATAACGTTAATGTATAACAACAAAATAGTTTCTATGAAAAATGGCGACAAATATCATCAAGGAAGGTGACAGCATAAATGACGAGAGACAAGAATAGTTGTTAACAAAAGAAAAAAAACAGGCGAAAAGTAGCAGGCTCTCTAGGACGGCAACAGACGTGACGTCACAGGAACATAGTTGTGTTCTCTTGTTAAGGCGCATGTTCAGATTGAGAAACTCCAGCAAACTGACTATGAAGACTTGCTGAAGTTCCTCAGCGCCTGAACACAGTCCCTCTACATATTTAGTATCCAAACCAATGAATAGCGCACAAAGAGTTGGTTGGGTCTTAAATAGTTATCTTGATATCTTACATTATTATAAATTGACGTAATTTGAACCAAATTCGTAAGGAGTTTATTTTTATATTTACGGAACTGTTGCACGTTTAATTTAATTGTGTTATTTTAATCGCAATTCATTCTTCAAGCTATGTCAGTTTACTGAGTAAGATATGTAAATACTTTTCACAAAAAAATCACGTTAAAGGTCGGGTTTTAAGCATGCCAGAAACTAAGATTTTGATACATGAAACATTGTATTATATGCCGTTAATCAAATACCCTAGAACTTACGGAAACCTACCATGACATGTGATATTAAATACGAGTAAATTTTTTGTGTACAAGTTTAAAGATTTTAATGTTTCTTTAGTAGTAAATTATTATCATTCTCCCTTCATTAACGATTGAAGCGAATTAACGAGTACCTGAATGTGTTGTGGACTA
This sequence comes from Medauroidea extradentata, assembly GCA_003012365.1. Taxonomy (NCBI): domain Eukaryota; kingdom Metazoa; phylum Arthropoda; class Insecta; order Phasmatodea; family Phasmatidae; genus Medauroidea; species Medauroidea extradentata. Next base: position 7,480 of record PNEQ01022543.1, read on the forward strand.
ATTAAATGTTATTTAAGGGAGATTAATTTGATAATTGTTTCATAACGTATCTAGTAGCTTGTGTTTATATCAATAGAGGATACGATTTATATAAAATTTAAACTGTAAACAAGTCGTATCCTATGCCTTACAACAACCTAATGTAAAAAAGATTTACATGAAAGAAAATGTAGGGCAAAATTCGATTAATCTATGATGGCCACAGTCACACATTACCGAATAACCAATGAAACCGTTTATACAACATTTTCGAATCTTACATTATGTCAAGCAGCGTTAAAATTTCACATATGTACTAACATGAATTAAGAGATTGATGTTTAAAACTAAATAGTTATTACTCTTTCTTTGCGCTATTACGTGCCTGCAACGATTAGCAGGTATTATTGAAGGAGTTGCTTATATATAGCTTGGACCAGAATTCATGTGCCAAACTCCGGGATGGGATTGCTTATGTAAAATAAAGTCGGGTTACGCTGACCAACACTATTGTCTGGTGAATATTAAGGGATCTACACAACGTTAAAATTTTGATTTTTTTTTTTTTTAAATAACAGAAAGTATAAGAGAGGGAGCTATAAAAATTGGCATACAGCTCTAAGAATCGGAGCAAATGAATCTGAGAAAATGTGGTTGACGCAACGTTCCACTTCACTGCTTGTGTACGGGTTACTCAAACTATCTGTGTAAGTAACTTTCAAATACTAAGCTGTAATAAAATATACTGTGCATATAATTGCTTTTCGCTCAAAATGAAGGGGAAAGTACCTCCCGTATCAATTAACTCCGGTAAACCGTTTTCGAGAAAATGCGAATCAAAATACGACGGCGCAGTGTAACCCCGCAGAGGTAGGCAAAAACAGTGACTTTCTAAACCATGCTAATTGCAACATTGAATGGTTAAATAGAGTACAGTAGTGAGAGGAACATCCACATCTGGGCGCACCACAATCCCCACAACATGCACCTTATGTGCAACTATATACGCTACAGTATCAACACGTGGGCTGGCATTGTCAACAATCATTTGTTGGGACCTTATTTGCTACCTGATCGCCTCGGCGGAGTCCATTACGTAACGTTCCTGCAGAATGCATTGCTGGGATTGTTGGAGGAAGTACCATTGACAATTCGATGCACTATGTGGTTTCAGCACGATGGGGCACCACCACATTTTCCTGCTGCCGTATTGCCGCCATCTTAACACCACGTTTGCTGGTCACTGGATGTGCAGAGGAAGCCCATCCAGTGGCCAGCTCGATCACCATACCTGACTCCATTGAATTTTTGTGGGGTCATATCAACTCCCTGATGTACGTGACGCATGTAACTAGCCAAGAAGATCTCGTAGCACGTGTGATAACTGAATTTGATTGTGTACGTGTCATACCAAAAATGTATGTACGAGTCCAGGCCAACTTGATCCGCCGTTGGCAGCTGCGTGATGAAGTAGGGGGACGGCAGTTTGAACAGCTACTGTATATACGTATTGATGTTCATAAATGTGTATGTAGTACGTGCAAAAGCATTATTCCTATTTGTGCTCTGATCCTTATTCTGTACACGTGATCTCTCTTATTTAACCATTAAGACAGTGGTTGGTGTCGGCAGTTACCGCTAGCCAGCGTCACTGCTACATTTCTACCTCATTTCAACATCAACAGCTCTCAATAAATTATTGTTAAGAGGCCTATGTAGCGAATGTAATTTCTCACGTGTGATGTGAGAAAAACGATGGGTGATTTGGCCGACTTTGCTGCACGTGACTTACTAATAGGCGCGTAGTATTTTTCTAGTATTAATTTTTTGTACCACTTTGAGAAGTGACTCTACACTTTTTAATTTTAGGTAGTATCAAATATCTCATCATTTCGGCTTACGTAGGCTATTTGCATGTCTTTCTTTGTTATGAAGAAATCAAGTGGTACTTTTTTTGCTGACGTTAGAACAGAAGAACGCGGTTTTTAGCTTCTTTGTGGTGCCCCAAAATCATGATTCTAATAAGAATGCTGCATGTTTAAGCGATAGTATTTCAAGTGTGTTATTTTTGAGGTATACACGGGTTGAGAATATCTTTAGCAGTTTCGCGTAAAAATAAAACTAAATCCCTTGGCACCTACAGCATCGTTCAATCAACACATGTTAGTTGTCATAACGACACACAAATATCACTACTGTACTCAATTTAAACATTCAATGCTACAATTAGCATGTCTCAAAACCGTTGGTTTTGCCTACCTCTGCAGGGTTACACTGCGCCTTCGTATTTTGATTCGCATTTTCTTGAAAACGGTTGACCGGAGTGAATTAACACAAGAGGTACTTTCTCCTTCATTTTGCGAGATAAGCAATGATATGCATTTCGTATTTTAATATCGCTTATTACTGAAAAGTTACTTACATAGGTTGAGTAACCCCTACATAAGCAGTGAAGGAGAACGTTGCATCAACCACATTTTCAAAGATTAATGTGCTCCAAATCTCAGAGCTCTATGCTAATTTTAATGGCTCCATCTCTTATACTTTCTAGTATTTTTCAAAAAATTTATTTAAAAATTTTGATTTCAAAGATCTGTAGCTCCCTTAATAGTCACCAGACAATAGTGTAGGTCAGTGTAACCCACCTTTATTTTACATAAACAATCCCGTCCCGGAGTTTGGCACATGAATTCTGGTCCACGCTGTATAATGCAGGAATGCTATTCTTTAGTAGTGAGCTGTCTGGGATAAAACATGTGTGTGTATATGTATGTATACACACAAGAAAAGTTATTTTTTAATGTTATTTCGTAGGTATAAGTAGGCCTAATTTTTCCACTTATGTTTGATTGAAATTAGTTTTCTACTCATATAGTGCTGTCAATTAAAATTACGCTCCTAAATCAAAACTGCTTTTTAATTTAAAAATTACATGTTAGGCTATCAACATATAACATTTGCTTTCAATCGTTCAAAGTGTATTTGAAACATGACAACACGTATTTAATTACTCGTTTTACAGAAGGAAAAAAACATGGATACAGATATTTGATAATATAAGGCCAAAATGAAATATATTTTAACTGATTCAGCGACGTAAATTATTTTATCATTAACTGTTCTGTTGTCTATCAAAGTTATGTTCTTGGCAGTATTACATACTATACGCCAAGGAGATATTTTGGACATACATTAAAAATAACAGTAATACATACTGGTACTGAACTTAAAACTCGCATGTTGAAAGTTATTTTAAAATATTTTTTTTAATCGGCCAAGTAATTCCCGAAATGTGACATAAATTGTTTATATACCTGCAACATTATACTCTTCCAAATTCGTTGCTTAGATTATAAACTGCCAAAATACAGAATATGGTATTATTTCGCGAGTTCTGAATCATGGTCCTGAATTTTCGCTCCTTGCCCTGGGTTGTGTTGAAAAAAAAGAGATGTAAAATTAAAGGGTATGATTCTTTATTGATGTGAGTGATCCATGGTTCGAATCCCTTATGAGCCCTGAGTATATTTACTCTCCAAAATATCTCTTTAATCTGTATAAATGGGACAATTTCGGTAAAATGCTCACTAATACTTAAGTGTTGGTTTAGTGTTGTAAGAACTCTTGTGAAAATTAGGGTTTTTTCTTTCCATCTAATTATTAATTTCCAGACGCTACTTGTAAAAATCAAAGTTTCCGTGGTTGCAGTTACGGTCTCGTATTGACTTGATGGTACTTCGGAAATACCAGACACCGAAAACTAAGACGCAACACTTATTCGGCATGAAAAAATACGATTTTAATTTGACTGCAAGATAAGGCATTACATTTTTGCTTCATCTTATATTTATAAGAAATTGGCTAAACGTAATAAGTATGTATGTGGTATAAGTAGTCTTACATTAATTTAGAACAGGCTCCATGGAAAGTAAGTTTAAATATTTCCTTATATTTAATTTCCTTGTATAGTTTATTTGAATTTCAACTATTCATATAAGATATTTCTGCTCTTAGGATTAATGGAAGTAATTATTCTAAATTAATTTCCCACAGTTCGGCAATAAACAAATTACTTTAAATAGGACGCCACGGAATGGCCTACGCCTTGGTAATTGAGCCTTATTTTATCAGTATAAACACTGATATACTTATTTTCCGTATTTACCAGCATCATTATGAGATAAATAGCATCTCTATATCTCAACTGATTAGGAAGATATCATGGGTTAACAGAAAACAAATATTACTCTTTTCACCACTTTAGTAAACGAATTTAGAAGAACCTTACCACCACATGTTAAACGTTTGTTCAAGCCTCCAGCTAAGATGAAAATCACAACTATATATTAGTCATAGCTAAATCAACTACTAATTTCAAAACATATTTTACTCCTCACAGTGCTGAAAGTTAGAATTTAGAAAAGTCCTGAAATTTTTTCGGGCATTTCGGTATTCATTATGTGCCGTATTATATACGTCACGACTTATATAAATTAAATATTAAAATGTTTTGTCTATTTTCTCATAAGTTTAGGTTCATTTTCCTGATTTTTTTTATTTCATTGATATTAACTTGCTTACATTATACTAACAGTAATTTGGTGTTATACAGTAATTTTATTTTATTCTGGATGTTTCAGTACATTTTATTTTTCGTT
>PNEQ01022544.1:0-12078 GCA_003012365.1 Medauroidea extradentata
TGCCTTTCTTCGATTTGTACATTTTTCCGGCATCGCGCAACTTCTTCCGCTTGACATCTTTCCATTGCGACACATTTATCTTCCTCTTTCTTCCTTTGTTTATGACTTTCAGTGTCGCAGGTGATACATTAACATCTTCACTGTCCGCCATGTTTGTGCTATACAGCATTGTTCGTGCGAAACCGCTTTGAACTGTAGGTTGTTGTAACTGTGTAATGACGCTTTCTGTTGGTACTATGAGGAACTACATGTATAACAAGAAGTAGAGAACACGTACATCGATATTCCATGAAAAACTCAACAATGGATAATATGTGCCATACAGCGTTGTTCGGGCGCACGCTTCAATTACAGAAAATCGATTTAGTTCGTATCTATGCCTTGTCGTGACAAAAATTTTAATACATCGACTGGAACAGAAGTTATCGAGAAGAAACAGATAAATCCAAGGTGGTAGGGATCAATACCCCTTAAGTGGCATTGTACAACATAAACTTCTGTAGATCAACTGAGACTAGTGCAATGAAGTGTAAGCAATAGATTTCAAGACCACATCAACATCAGTGCTGACATAATGCTAGATAAATATAAATCATCCAATATGCATAAACTATCTTGAAAAATTATTTGCCGTTTGCCATATTTCTTTCTATACATCTTATTTAAATACCCACAGTAAAACAAAAAAAAAAAAAACAAAGAAAGAAAAACCAGTAAGCTGTATTAAACAATATGAAACATGTAGATAATTACTGAAAGGAATGCAGTCATATCCCAGAAGATGACACAATGTCAAAAACAGATTCAAAAGAACACAAAATTAATTCTCAAGTGGAATATAGTCGACTGGAGAATAACTACACAAAAACAACATAAAGAGACGAAAAAACAAAAAATAACAAATATTGGGTGTGTAAAAAAGGCACCAAATGGATGAACGAAGAAGACAACACAAGTAACGAGAGACACGAATTGATGTGAACTCAGGTAAGACACAACACAGACAAGAAACAGACTATAAAATAGTAGGCTTCTCAAGACGACAATAGATGCGATCAAAAACGAATTTAATTTAAATAGTCTATTAATCATTGCAGGTTATATTTCCAAACAATTCGCTAGCTAAACAATAGATTTGATCCATAGCTGTCTACTTGCAGCTGCAATGTCATTGGCTGAGCTACAATTAGGCATATTTTCTATTTAAGACCTATGATTTTTTCAGATGTCACATAACGAGGATTCTCTGCCTGTGTTGACGAGGGCTGACATCACCACTTTCCATGGCGCTTAAGCCTGCCTGGAAGTCCTCGGCCATGGCCGTCTGTAGTAGAAGGCCGGAGTCTTGAATGTGACAACACTGCATCGGAAGCCTGCTGCTTGTCACTTCTTGGCCACCCTAGTCATTGCAACGGCTACGTGTATAGATGCAGCTTTAGTGGCGTGTACACGTCTACGCTGACTAGGGTGGCCAACGAGCGACCAGCAGCTGGCCTCCTATGCAGCGTAGCCACATAAAGACTCCGGCCTTCTACTAAAGATGGCCATGCTTAAGCCCCAGTACCGGTGAGAGTTTGCATGGCAGGAGCCCCACAATTACTCAAACAACTACAGGTATCTCTACTAGGGAAACCTTGGGTAACTCACTCGTAATATTCATGTTATTAGAACTGCTTTCTCCACAGACACAACACCTGCGAAGCATTATGTATTTCACAGCATAAAGGCAAAATACGCACTGTACAGCCCCAGGCTCAGTGGCAGCTGCTGTTGAATTTACATTGCAACAATTAAAATACTATACAACCTCGTTTTTACACTTCTAGTTTGTAGTCTATTTTAGCTAAAAAGTTCTCCTGCAAGTCCGGAACCACCGAGGGCTGTGAATGGCCAGCAGGACAGCCATTCAGAGTGCCGCAGCTGGCGCAGAGCTCTCTGTACCCAGCACAAGAACCGAACCTATGCTTATCTGTCTTCTTATCAATATTAATAATACACTAGCTCATCAGGCTTGCCTGAGAGCTAGTGAAATGTATTTTACTGGTATCTACTGGGTATCGCGGAGGATGAGGTGCCTTTTCCACCACGTCCTCCACCAGAGCATTACGTCCCCCTACAGTACCTTCATTAAAACCAGAGCCCTCCTAAAAACCAAATGAAAACTAAGAAATAAAGTGAAAAACAGTTCCCGCCCCCCTCTCCGTCAAAAACTTCACCCCTCCACTAATAAAGAAACCTGGACCTTCCACTTTTTCCAGTACCATTTCATTTTTAATGTATGTAATTGCTGAGTGGCTAGACTCCTATTCTGTCGAAAGGGTCCTTACACTGTCTATGCGGGTTTTTCCCTCTATCTTCTTAGTTTATTGTTAAGCTATAGGTAAACTTAGGGAGGTAGCCATGGACCCAATTGCAGCCATGACTGCCCAATCCGTCTCTGCCGCAATATATGCCTCCTCTGCAAGAAATGTCTTCCTTGGAGGAGTGTGGGGCTCAGCCCTGAGATGAATTTAGGTCCCACTCCTTACCCAGACCTCTGCCATAATACATTAGATTAGGGTAGGTTAAGAAAAAAAATTCCATGTGTCACATTCAGTCTGCTGGAGTTACTCAGTCTTTACATGTGCCTGAAGATGGTAAAAGATACCAGTTCCCGAAACGTCGCATCTGTCGTCTTCTTGAGAAGCCTACTGTTTTTTCGTCTGTTCCTTGTCTGTATTGTGTCTTGCCCTTGTTCACATCCATTCATGTGTCTAGTTATTGCTGTTTTCGTTGTCGTTCATCCATTTGGTGCCTTTTTTAAACACTTAGGCTAACTTTTGTTGGTTTTTATTTTTTCGTTTCTATTTTTTGTCGTCTTTCTTCATTCAACTATATTCCACTTGGGAATTAATTTTGTTTTTTTTTTAAATCTGTTTTTATCATTGGGTGGTTTTTTGGGATATGACTTCATTTCTTTCAGGAATTATCTGTATGATTTATGTCTGTTGACTACAGCTTACTGGTTTTTCTTTCTTTGATTTTTACTGTGGATTTTTCTGCAATACAGCAACATTCGCCCGCAGTGGCGTGTGCCAATAAAAATGCTCTGTTTATAATACGAACCCATTCTACGAATAGTTCAAAGATCACATTCTGATAAATAGATATTCAGTTGTTAGATGTAATAAAAATAGGTTTAAATTGCCCCCTTTTCGAAAATATGAACCTGGCATCAACAAAACACATAACAACATAAGTTCTTTAATCGGTTTGATAAAATTAACAACAAAGTTGTTCCATACATATCTTTTGTAATGGTGTTACTGTGCTCTATACCCGACATTTAGAAAAAAATCCAGATGGTCATGAACAAAATCGTAAAAGCAAATACCACACGTATATTCAAATATTTTGGCTTTACAATACTTAAGTTTTGTATTTTCTAAAGCGTTAGTATACCATACAAATTTTAAAACTTTGTAGAAACAGTCAAAATAAAATTTATGTTGCAATCGGTCCAGAAGTTTACCAAATACAACACAAAAATAATTATTCGTATTGTTTTATCCTCCAAAGTCAAGAGCATACAATATTAAACCGTATAAAAATGGATAATGAACCGTGCAAATATATATTATGATTTTAAATTGTTTAATAATTTACGAATATTACATAAGTTCTTGATTAATTAATGCAATGGTAATTTACAAACTGATAAACGTAATAAAATAAACACTTGTTAAATCGTAAAATGTGACTTATGATAACAATCGGTCAAGTAAGTTTTTAAATATTACGTAAAAATCCTAGTATATTTACGTTGTACATGCGGATACAATCTGTATTCCTATTTTACAATGATTGGAAAAGTAAGTTATAAAATGATAATTTTAAAATCTAGATTTTTAAAGATGTAGAGCATGGAACAATTTGAGTGGTTTGTTCGTCATCCATTCTTATTACAAAACTCTCAGTGCAAGAATGTGTTATTTTATTCCGGTTCCTGAAATTAATTGATTTAATACATTTTATTTTCCTCACTTGATCAATCCCTCAGCCCGGACGGGTGATGGGCATGTTTCGCTAGTCAAGCAGCCTGCCCAACCCGGTGTGCTCTCATACACGATGTGACACTGCCCGAAGACGGGAACACTTAGTGGATTTACATTTTAATTTTTTCTGCGTATGATTTCAAGTCTGTTAGTTTTAAATTACTTGACAGAGTAGTGCTCTGAACGTGTCAAATATCTTATTTTCTATCGTGTCAAACAGTTAACCAGCTTGCAATTTTCTCTATTGTAAAACAATAAATTGGTCCTCAAATTATTTAACAAAATTTGATTTCTGCAGCTAACAATTCTAAAGAAGCCATGTGCGAATTAAATTATTAAATAGCAATCAAAGAGCGTAGGTACCGAAACTTTTTCTGATTCTTTAGCTAATACGTAGCCGTTCTTTAATTTTTTGCTAGACATTGGTTACATTACAAAAATAAGACTTCAGATTGTATCAAAACAAAATGTAAAAAACTAAGGTTAATACGTAAGTTAATTTAATAATAATAAGATTACTACACTATAAAAATTGTTTGTACTTTTACAAAGAAAATCCTTGGAAACCCAGTTGCCAAATGAATTCCTTGTAAAACTACAATGGTTGTCCTTGTAATAAAATACGAAGTATATGTTTGTAAAATTACAAGGACTAACCTTGTAACTGTACTTTCAATAAGGAACAAAAATTAATTTAAATGTTCATTGTGCTTCATAAATAATACTGAACATACTTATCAAATAACTTTTGAATAAAGGATGCAAGGATGAAATTATTTTGAAAAATAAAAAAAAAAAAAAATAGAAATCTCGGCAGGTGGTAAGTTTCGAACCACTCTTGCCATGCTCAGAATCTACTCATTTCACCTCTAGACTACTGCGACTTCTCTATTGGTTAACCTACATTTATTTGTATACATTCAATGTACAGTTCAGTAATAATTCTTTATTTTAAAGCACGCAATTTATATAAACATTAATTTTATTCCAGAAAAATAGTTTTCAAACATTGTGATTTTTGCATAAGTAATTTCCGGCTAATTTACGATTTTTGTAGGCTGCACAATTTTGTAAGTTTTTTGCAAACAAAATCCTTTTAACATTATAATCTAATAATTTTACAAGGAAAATTTTTCAATAATTACAAAAGTTTGTACAACTACGAAGAAGTGCCTTGTCATATTTTACAAAATAATTTACAATGCAGGAACTGTCCGTATAGTTACAAAGAATTCCTTTGTAGCATAACAAAGTTAACCTTTGTAACTTCGAAAAATAATGATTTTGCTAAGAAAATCTTTGTACTTTTACAATGATTTGTAAAAGTACAAAGAAAATCCTTGTAAATTTTACAAAATTTTTTTTAGAGTGTAACAAATGCGAACATGCGGTAAGTGTCAGTTAATAATATTTTTCTGCAATACAGCAACATTCGGCCGCAATGGCGTGTTTACATAACAACTGCTCTGTTTATAACACGAACCCATTCCACGAATCGTTCAAAGATCACATTCTGATAAATAGACATTCAGCTGTTTAAATGTAATAAAAGTAGGTGTAAATTGCCTCCTTTTCAAAAATATGAACCTGGCATCAACTAATTACGTTACAACATAAGTCCTTTAATCGGTTTGATAAAATTAACTAAAGTTACTCTCTTGTTTTTAAAAGCAACAAGGCTCTTTGTTCCTTCTACATAACATGTTGTTGAAGGAACAGTCCAGAGTAGTACCAACAACCAAACTGATTTGTCGTCCCTACTTTAACAGAAGTATGGTACCTGCAACTATACTCTGTTTTCAGTGTATGTACTGGTTACCAAACGTGCCTGAATTAATTTACGTTCGTTAGTCTGCTGTGTGGTTGCGGAAGTAAACCATACTCTCGCCTATATATGACGTATGAGAGTAATGTGGGGTTCCTCGGCATTAGAATATGCAGCTTCCTGTAACGCAGAGAACCGATGGCCGCTGTGATGGACCACAATTTCGCCAGGGATGCGGACGTGAATGATAATGTATGTGCTGTTACCAGCAGTGCAATCGCATTGTTGAATCTATTCCTGAGGTACGCTACGGTATGGCATTGGTACGGACCCCTGTTTTTTGCGAAAAGAATTTCGCCCCACTTTGTTTCAATGCCTTATGTGATCGTCTGCATTTCTGCTTCGTGGTCAGTGATAGGATATTTTAACTCTCACACGCCTTAGGGTTCTACAGGCAAATCACAGACGTGTGGTGTCACAATAAACTTGTTCTGATTGGTGATGTCAAATGAATGACGTCTCTACAGAACAACACACTGCCAATAACCTTGAAGCAGAGCTGCAGGTGTGCTCGTAAGGCACTGAAACAAATAGTTGCAAAATTCTTTTCGCGAAAATCAAGAGTCCCTAGGTATTGGTTGGCACAATAACGACAGTGGTACTCGCTGATGAATGTGGTTACAAGCTAGAAACGTGATGCTACTTACGTGAACCGTATGCAAATGATGTAGATGGATGGATGATTGCACAACGTTCCCTCGTTCACTCTACAATGATGGTAATGGCGTCGTTGATGATGAGCACGTAGTTTCACAAAACTGGCCACAAAGAAATAACGGGCGCATGAAAATTATGTATAATTACGTGGCTGAACGATACAAATACACGCTGACACAATTAACACTGAAAAACACTAAATATACTTCATCGATGTGTGGAAGGCTGTCGATTACTATGTATCTAGCCACGTGGCATGAATGTAGCGCGCACGCGATTTTACATTAGAAGTACCGATTACGGTAATTGATGCGGAATGACACTTGCCGGGGAAATATTTGGCAAAAACGTGTGCAAGAAAATGATGATCCGGTGTATTAAATAACTATGATAACCTACTTTAGTGAGACAACGATGGAGTGTACACGGACAGCGTGTTACCTCGCCAATAGCCTGCAACGAACTGCCCAGAAAAACATGGCCGCGGATCTCACGTGACCTGCACGGGGCTGTTACTTCCGGCGCTACACACACGACCGTTCTCAGAGATTCCAGATAATTTATTTTAAATGAATTATCACGTTCAATGTAGGAGAAATTGCGCAAAATAAGTTATACATTATAAAGCACGTTACATGTTGATTCAGGCACTACAATCCCTTAAAATGAGTTTTCAAAGTGAATTGGCTTGGCCTCGGAACATTTCCTGGCGGCGCGGCGGTTTAAATGTTCGTCGTGACCACTTTAGTGAATGAAATAATGAACACACACAAATTAATGGCCCATATGGAAAAATACATGCAAAAATTAAAAAAGCTAAATTACTAAAAATCATTTATGAATCTGTGGTCATGCACATGCTTATTTCTAAGTGAATATGGGTGACGTTATGGGCTTACTGCCCCTGCTGGCCATTGGCCGGCGTCATATATATATATATATATATATATATATATATATATATATATATATATATATATATATATATAATATATACGTGTTACTAAACAAAACGTCAAACACTTAACTTTAAATTCACGTTACCTTACTTGGTATAATATGTATACATAGTCTCAATTAATTTTTGAAAATAATTATCATATATTTTGCGTAAAAAAAATGGAAGACAAGACTTTTTAAGAACATGATGTAGTGCGAACGCAACACATAAAACTAATGTCGCTGAGTTAGATATTACATAGTTCTTTTAGGCTGTATATCCCACACAATAAAGATATTTTAAAATTCCGCCACTGCGTAACTAATTTATTAAAACTGCATGAATATAATACGTAAACATCGAGTCACTGTACTAAGAACTATATGTTTAACAAGTTTGAAAAAAAAAATCAGATAAATAGTCTCGCAAATATAATTTGTGACCAAAACAGGTTTCAATGGACGACTTGAAGTAGCCTACACGCCCCCAGATGTCACCGCAGGGGAAAAGTACTGTTAGAAACAAAGCTTGTTTACAAACATGCTGATTTGTTAGTTGGTAATATTGTAGAAAGCAAAAATGTTGCGCATTCATAGATTGGCACACAAGGGTAAAAATATAAGTTTCAATTTCATGGTTAAGATACGCAAATACATAAGATTAATGTTTACCTGAAAAAACGGCTGATTCGAAACAAATAATCAATGTTCTTGACGTACATCTCATCCGGGACATGTGAAGCCAAACAGGTAAATGATCTCAATGTCAAGTAAACACGTTAAGCTATGGGGAATTAGGTTAGTGAAAACCTAAATAAACGGTTTATTAAATACTTCGTGTAATTATAATTTTCAAAGGCAAACATTTAGAAAATACGGGCAGGTCATGGAAAAAAAAAAGGTCAAGTCTCCTTGCTAACAACACATTTATTACAACAACATGGCTTTAAAATTCCGTAGGTTGAGACGGGCCAAAGTGGAACTCTTGTATATCTCAGGATAATTAATTATGTAAATTGAAGGAAAGGGCATTTGTAATTGTACTGTAGATACCACGTGTCGGGTATCAAATTAACCGTCTTGACACATTGGTACTGAAAATAATGGTAATTTAGTTGTATTATTAGATTTAAGTAGTTAAAGAATAGTTTAGTAATAGTAAATGGAAATAAAGTGCCTCGAAGTCTGGAGAGGAGGTGGTCTGCCATCACAAAAGGTCTGGGCCGGCCAGCAGCCCCCTCCCCCTTCTTTACATCCATTACCCCCTTCCCCAACAGCACTACTGTAAGAACATGGCAGTAGGGATTACTTTTATTTATTTGACTAATTATCGGTGTCAGTATAGTCACAGCAGATCAATGTAATAGTATTTAGTAATCAAGGGTATGTCAACAAATTTGAAAAAATTAAGCTGTGGTGGTACGTGAGACCGGTTTAACAATATTTGTCTGAGTTATTAATTCTCATTCCTGGACTCAATAGCTTGTGTAGCATTAAGGGGATCGTCGCAAGGTGTAGCATTTTTCCTTCAATTAATATACAATACAAAAATCCAAACTTTGAAGAAAAATAGTCGAAATACAAATTTTTGTTGCAATCGATCCAGAAGGTCACAAAATATAAAAAAATATATTGTTTCACCTTGCAAAATAAAGGACCTACAATATTAAATAGAACAAATATATAACTTACTGAGCAGATATACATTAAGGGTAAGGTGCCCGAAGTTCGTCCCCTGACCTAATTACGTCCCTCATGGAATTCTGGACCGGTAGGTGTGGCATTCTTACAGCAGTCGGTAGAACTCGGAGAGAACAGCACAGTAGAGAGGTAGTCAAGTGTGCTAGCTGGTCTACGTTTGCGTTTTTAAGTAATTTCTGTTTGTATTTTTGAACGATGTGAAAAACTTGTTAATGTCAGTTTGTTTCAGGAAATTTCCCATTAAAATGTAAGATGTATTGTCACTTCATTGATGATTGAAGGTGATTTATAACAAATACTTTAATTTTCATGTGCCATGTTATTCTGTTCGTGAGTGTGTTGAGAGAGATGGACGGCCACATTAAAAGTCTCAACCTAACCAATTTTCGTTCACATTAACAGCACCTAACTTCGTCCAGGGGACGAATATTAACACGTTAAGTGCCATACGTATCAAATTGATAATACTGTGGGGCCAGCCCTAATTTATTTGTGTTGGTACTACATTTAGGCATGTACAAAATGATACACATGGCTCCCCTGAAAAGACATTCTTGTATAAATTTGATACGTATGGCAGTTAACGTGTTAAACAAGTGGTTTCAATGGTCACTAAAATAATTTTCCAGTCATACAAAACGCAGACTATGTTCAAACTGATATTTTCTGTAAATAATTACTCATCACACATTATTTAATAGGCTCTACAGCCCAATTATTTTTAAATTTTAATATCCTGTAGAGAGATGCAATTGTTTCAAATATCAGTATACATAAATTTATTTATAAGCATTTAGGTATTTACTTTCATAATTATCAATTTTTTCTTCTATCACATGTTAAATAGGTAGTAGATCTGTATTATTTAAGGATTTTATTCCTACCAATAACTTTTTCTTAGTTTTTTCCCCTTTATATCTCCACACACAATTTTATTTGCGATTTAGGCCTACCATGTCACAATGCATTCCTTACCATGTTTATTTTTTATCTTTACTGTTTGGGTACTGTTGGTATCACCATCCTTGTAATAGCTCGTGCATAAAATTAATTATTTTCCCCTGGTCAATATTGTATAGACGAGCAGTTCCTGTACCAGAAATCTAAGTCGGGTGTATGGTGTCTGTGTATCCTAGCGGAGGCAGAAGGAGACCTTATCAGAGAATACCATGAGCGATTGGGCCATTTTGGCACAGCAAAAATGTTAGCGACCATACGAGAGCACTGTGTATTCAAAGGCATGTACAGAAATGTCCGACAAATAGTGCGAAGGTGCGATGTCTGCCAACGTATGAAACCGAACCCGCGACCATTGAAGGGCGAAGCTGGGGCGGTATTAGTGAGCAAGAAACTAGAGCTAGTGTCAGTCGACATGCATGAGACTCTCATAACTTCCCAGGGCAGCTACAAGTACATCTTGGTAGTGCTGGATATATTTACCAAGTACATAAGATTGTTTCCCTTAAGGAAGGCGACTGCACAAGCCATTTACAGCAAAGGTTGTCGGGAATTACTGCAAGGGAGTTAGCACGTCGGAAGCAATATTGTTGGACAATGCAACAGTATTCATAGGCGAAACATGGAATAAGGCTATGAAGGAATGTGGAATAAAGGTAAAACCCGCGTCCCTATATCGGCCGGCAGGAAACCCAGTAGAACGAGTCAACAGGGAAGTAAATCGCCTGCTCCGACTACTTGCAAGAAAGCGACACTCATCATGGGCAACCTTCTTAAGCCTGGTGGAAAGATGTCTGAACGAAACACGACACGAGACGACAGGATGCACACCCTAAGGAAGGTGAGCAGGTGCTTATCAAGAGGACGCAACTGTCATGAAAGTTGAAAAAGCAGGCAGCGAAAATGATGAATATCTACGTGGGCCCGTATGTAGTGATCAGGCAAGTGGGAAAGGGTGCCTACGAGATAGGCGAGCCAGGCAGTTTGCGTAGGTGCGGAGTTTACAACCTAAACAGGTTTAGGACATATCACGATAATGCTACGAGGTGACGGATTTGATGTCATCGTGAATAAAGGATTGGTAGTCACGTGACGACTGATAAAAGCCAGAGATTTTTTTTGTAAATAATTGTAAATGTAATGGGTGTATTATTAAAATTAGTATAGGATTAGAAGTTTGACAAGGATAGTTTTTTGTACGGTATTAATAACCTTGGTACTGGTTAGAGAGTAGCCAGAGAAAGTTTACCCTATACCGACAGAGGAAGGCGAGGCTGCTTTTGTGTAGAGTTTTCTCCACGGGGGTGTACGGTGCTGGACAGACTGTTGTTTGATGTCACAATAAAGGGCGAAGTCCAGAGACAGTGACAAATGAGGGCAAAGAAGGGCCTCTACCGACTGCAGGCTAGGGTCGATACTTTGTGCTTGCTTTTTCTTTCAGGAATTTTGTTAAAGCCAAGCTGAGCCCTTGTCCCTGATTTACAGTAAATGTCCAATCGATGCCGCGCCTCACAAAACAGTGTAAATATGTGTGTCCCTAGGTAGGGAAAAGAAATAACGTGAAGTGTGAACGAGAGGGTTTTACAGGCGGCAGAAGTGTCGATACAGCCTCCTCTTGAGGTGTCAAAGTCAATTTCGACACTGAGGGTAAATGTAACGAATATATAGCCTTTAAATGTACATAAATAACATATAGGCCCTATATTGTAAGTACTGTAAATTAGGTTAAAATAATCGTAAAAAGCCAGTTGAAATTGCATTGTGATTACACTGTTAGAAAATTTGTCCGTAAATTTACGAAAAGTAACGGTAAAAGTTTCTCCGTGGATCTTCGTAAATTTAAAACCTCTTCATAATGTAGAGAAACGGCATTCTTCGTTAAAGTTACAGAACTACCCGTAAATATACAGAAACTTCATTACACATAAAAACGGAATTCTTCGTCAAGTTACAAAACTACCCGTA
>PNEQ01022545.1:0-12077 GCA_003012365.1 Medauroidea extradentata
TCGGTCTCGCTCACATCCTGCTCGGTCTCGCTCCCTTCCTGCTCGGTCTCGCTCACATCCTGCTTGGTCTCGCTCCCTTCCTGCTTGGTCTCGCTCCCTCCCTGCTCGATCTCGCTCCCTTCCTGCTCGATCTCTTCCCTTCCTGCTCGGTCTCGCTCCCTCCCTGCTCGATCTCGCTCCCTTCCTGCTCAATCTCGTTCCCTTCCTGCTCGGTCTCGCTTCCTTCCTGCTTGGTCTCGCTCACATCCTGCTCGGTGTCCGGTTCGATCTGTATCTTGTTCAGTTTGTACCATGGAGTCACTATGAGAGTCTGAAACCTTCTCGCACTGTGGTTGATCTTCAGTCGCATCAAGTACATGTTTGGTAAAATGTACAGGTGTCATCATTAGAACTTATTGTAGTTTCTGTAGATTCAAATTCTTCCCCTCCTCAGATGTGCTATGGAAAGCTTTCAAGACAACTGTCACTCCGACAAACACCTCGAAAATACTTCTACTAAGATATTTACATTTCTCTCGATTACTCTTAAAACAAATCATTAATAACTTACTTTAAAGCAAATACATTTCAAAACACAAAATTATCTCTCTTAGACCTCATCTGCTCTTACAGAGTTAATGGCATCTGCATTAACGACTAAATAATTAATTTACCGAAGTTCAAGATTCCGAAATATGTCATATTGATCACAACTTAGTACTGGAACGTACACAAATACTTAACTAAAACGCAAAGACAATGACGACTGAGACACCACCGCTTGTCCCATCCGCCGAAGACCATGACGACCAAGACGTCACTGCTCTAAGCTACAGCGAAATAACTCTCCCCTCTTACTGGCAGCATGCTATGCAGTAAGCACAAGAAAGAAACTTCACCGCGGAGAACGCCAGCCCAAGCATGTCCAGTATCATGCTGCAGCATATACAGTCCCGACAGACCGCCCACACTGCCCGGCACATACAATCATAGCCAGGCAGCCCTGCCGAGAGCCGTCCCGCACAACACGACACGTCATGGTCAGGCTCTGGATTCGTCATAATCCCAAAATGAGATAACGTCTCGTTGCCTTAAGAGCCTAATCATAAAAATACAAGTTAAATGGTTAAGCTACCAATTTACAATTTCTGTCACCAATTACTAAAGTTTCAACAAAAAAATAAGAACCGCTTATCCAAATATAAGAAAAGAATATACTTCACATGGCTACACTATAAACTCGTGAAAACATTACATATTCTACCAAAACATGAATTAACCAAAACAATAAATGTGTATTAAGAAAAAATGAAACTCTCCTTAAAATTCCTTAAACCTTAAACGTTTATCCGTAACAATAGTATTACTTAAGTATTGTTGTCTTAACATGCTACAAATTTTTATGTACATAATATACTGGAATACAGTGTACAAACAACAGGGGAAGTGGAGTTGTAATTATAAAACACTTTACCTCTGAATAATATGCATTTAAAATTACAAGCACAAAAGCTATAAAACAAAATGTAAAACTTACCGAAGTTTCCTTTTTTTCGTTCAGAGTCTGTAGAAAGCATCGTGAAAAACAAATTCTTGTGTACATCCACAGTACATTAACAAATTTACAGTTTTACTTACAATAACTAAAATAGTAAAAAAAAATTTGTTACTTGTAACGTACTAGTGAATATGCTGTTAACTTTTCCAAAATACTTATTCTTAAAAATATTGAAATTCATAATTAGTAAGTTGTATAAACATAGGCAGCTTAAGGTAAACATTTCTTCTGGGGATATCGGTACAAATAACTTCTTGGGCTCTGCTCTTAATGTAAAATTCTAGTATTTAGAAACAAATTAACATCTTCCTTAATTCCTTAAGCCAATGAACAATATAAATGTATTTACACAACTGACATTTTATTAACACTGTACTGTAAATACAAGAACTTTACAATTGTTATGCATGGTTAAAATCGAATCTAAATTATTGACCTCAATTAGGCATCCCCTATGAGCCAACGCCCGTGTTGCCACTGGGGTTTTCCGACCCTTGCCCTTAATCCACCCCAGAATATACAGCTGACTTCAACAGCCAATATACATTGCAATATATTAACACCACTCTCAACATCAGCAGCTTTTGGTATGGTGTGAACTGTTTCCGAAAACTTAAAGACAAATTAGTACAGCACAGCACTTTTTGTTCTTCTATCAGAACCTAAGAGCAAGAATGGCCAGGTTTGAGCACTTTTCGAAAAACGTAAGGCATACTAATCGTTAGACTTTAGGAAACAATCGGAGTGGAGAATGTTCTACCAGCTGTATTCACTTCAGTTAATTTAATATTCATTCGTAACAAAACAGCGATTGCATTCCTTAGCGTTGCAATAAAAGAAAATGTTACCACTTCTACTACGTTACAATTAGCAAATAACCCAAAAGTCTGCATTACGATCAGATCCTACTGACTGCTGATGCCATAGGTCGAAAATAATTAAATTAGATTTTGTTGGGTGTTAGCCTTGAAGCAGGCATTTTGCATCATATGTGGACATCTCGATGATTCAACCACAGTCATGTGTTTTACTAGAGGTGATGCGATACGCCCGAGACGTCATCGGGATCATGTCTTTGTCTATGTGACTCTTGGCAGGTATGAGTGAGGTAATATCTATTTTTAGACCTCTGGTCATCATGTTGCACTGGAGATATCATTTCGGCGAGATCGACAACTTAGGAGAGTTCGCAATTGGTCCTGCTAGAAGGAGGTTCTAAGCTTGCGGAGAGAGACTTAGTGAAGACATCTTGCTGACGTCAGAGTCTACTGTAAAGCGTCAGACACATACCTTCAGAGGAGTATGGGGCGAAAAGAAGAGGACGGCTGCTGCGGGTCGACGGTTAAGGAGGTGCGCGAAGGGAGTCGAACCGAAGACCTCAAATGTGAAGACAGTGGTGCTCTTGGGGTGTTGCGAAGCACACGTTAGATCATAACTACTTCAAAATTAAGGTTAGACATTGCCACTATTTGAGACCCTGAAATTCTATTGTGATTTGTAGTATTTAATTAATTAATGATAAACGTTCTTTAGTTGTCATAGTTCATTAATGTTTCTGTGGTGCAGTAGTAATTGTGTGCATAATTAAAGGTGTTGTGAAAGTAACAGTTGATTGTTGTTTTGTGTATTTTTGTCAGATTTGTGAGCTAGTAAACCAATAATTTAATTCAACTATTTTATTTCTGGTCAAAGAGCTCAGAGAATAGCCCACCTGTAAGTTTTGGCTAAACTTGTAACCGTATTAAGACACGTGTAAGTCATTTCAGTATATTGTGTGCCATACTTTTGAGCATAAGCAGCTGGAAAATGCTGTTTAAAGTTACTGTCGCACAATACTGTTTATGCTATTCGCTTTGCTCAGTGTTTTAACACTGGTAAAATTTTCACTGCCACATATCAGTTCCAACCCCTATACAGCAACAACTCATGTTTCCTTACAGCATAACATCATTCAGACCCGACAATGGGTCTCCATGAACATATCTCGAAGCTGTAACTTTGTGATTCTGCTTAAAAAGAATATGCCATTGTATGAATGTGCATATGGCTGTAAGGCATATTACTGTTTTCCATCCTGTCACACAGTCAATGATTAGTCAACGATTATGGAAGCATTGCAACATACACTAACTACTGTTTGTAAGTCTATCTTCCAATTTTATCTTGGGACTCGTGATTGTTCAAGTCAAACTATTTCTTTCGAATCACGAAAGAGTTTTACTTTACAATACCTCTGCTATTATATCACCATAACTTACTTCTTCCATTTCTAAAGATTGAACAACATTTAGCAGTCTTATGTGAAACTGTTAATTATGTAAATTTATTTTAATGGTAAATTTGGTGCAAATTCAGTTGTCAGAACATTGACTCGCCTATGCCAATATAAGTTTGTACTAGTAATACTAAAAATACTTCTCCTTTGCTTGCCATTCAGTTTGTCGGTACAAAAAAGTTATAAGAGATCACATAAAAGTGTCATACATGATACCATTGCTGCATTAAGCATTACGATGTTTTGCAGAGCAATAACTTTACCAGAGAGCACATTTTGTTCCATACATAGTACTGTTTAAAGTTGCAACATGTACTTATGACCCTTTCTTGACTTATGCTTGAAAAGCAGCTTATGCTTGAAAAGCAGGTGAATCACTAAAATCTATACTTTTTCGACCCTTAGCATGGTGAAGCTTTTGCTTAACCAACAACGAATATTTATTTGCCCGGAGTGGCTGGAAGGCAAGATAATTGGAATAATCAAGAAATAAGTAATTATTGTTTTTTAACCAATAGGTAAATTTAAAGTGCATAAGACACATATGAACACAAAATTATCAGATTTTACATATTCCCATGTTTTATTCGTGTTTCAAACATGGCTGAAAATCTCCTACCTATGTTACACATAAGCTATTTTGCTTATTCTCTTAACTATTTATTGCCATATTATAGGCATATGTCAACCATATTGTAAGAATATTTTGAAACTACTTCCAGTATCCAGCATTTCAACTCTTCTGGTGAAAAGGGTTTGGGAAATGACTTAAGTTATAATGTGCATTACACAAAAAATTAACAAACGACCCACAGCTAACACTTCAATTTTGCTGTCTTATACATCCTGCAAATATTTCATGTCAATTTAAAGCAGATTTGTGGTTGGATATGAATTTATTTCTGTATTCCATAAACCTTAAGAACTTTTCAGTAACTATCCTTTCTTAACGAGTCTGGGTGATACAATTATTTTTTCTTAAGGTTGGCTACGAGCAAACTCCAGTAATTATTTTCAACAAAATATGACATGATATACTCTTTGGTATGCATATCACCGAAATATTTATTCTAATAATATTTACCCCAAAATTATGTGTTTTCTAAGCAACCATGGCTGGTAAAATTATTAGTGAAAAATACTAACTCATAAAATCGCCAGGCATCCATGTGTACTATTATTCCTACATCTACTGCTGTTTGGGTAAGTTGATTGCATTTACGATAGGGTAGGTAATCAGTACCTCTGAGAGTAACATTGTGTTTTCTAAAATACTAACAACAGTGTCTTATCGGCGCTATAATATGTAGGGTTGCGAGACAAGCCGTTGTTAATTGCCTGGTCATGGGGTCTATAAATTCAGGTATTTTGTTTTATAATGACTTCCTCCCTTGTGTTCGATGAATCCAAAATCTGCTGCCGCTTAGTTTACATATACGCATCTCAGTCAACGTCTATAAAGTTAATGCCCGCAGTAATATTTCTATGAAATACACAACAAACACTCCACTAAATATTGCCGAAATGTGAGAGCGAATTTTAAGACAATAGAAATACTTATAGTGTTAAGGTTATTGATGATTAAAATAGTTGGATTAATTAGTTTAAATTGTATTGAAACTAAAATAAAAAATTAGTTATTTATCACATTATATATATACATTTGAACAACCCTGCATGATTTAGTTTGGTATGTATGGCCTATGTGTATACACACAAACACTCAAGCAATAATTTACACTTATAAGCAATTACTTTCAAATCCTAATTTGCGTTTGCCCATTACAGCACAAATAAAGAAGAGTTTCGATATAGGACCTATGCCTGCAAAAGTATAGACCAATGGGCTAATGAGGTATTGGAAATATTTGCATTCTTTCTGCAAGTTTCGATTTCCGTAGCTACTGGCTACTAGAATAGGAAAACAAAGTGCATACATTTTCTGGTACGCATATGTTGTATGCATCAATATATTGTAAGTATTGGGTTACCTCTGCCCTACAGAACACACAAGAGCTGTTTGAGGCAAGTAAACTGTCTGCACAGTTTTGGCACACAACTGGGTGTCCGCAAGATACAACAATATGGGTTGATTCTTCTAGCAGACAAACCTTGCACGTCGTTTGCATCATTTGCTCTTCGCCGGGAGTATTTTATACCATTGGTACTGGTCTGGGCTCTGCCTGGTATTCCCCAATTTCTCGGTCTGGCCTCTCTTGGAATTCAGACTGGGATGCAGGTTCATGGCCTAGTTCCTCCCCTTCCGCTTCCTGTCAGTTTCTAGAGTTTACCAACAAATCCATCAACCTATCGTCCGTGTGAGACACATATCGCAGATACGTTATTGCTGTTTACCAGCATTCGTAGACCGTTTCGTACCATAACCGTGTTCCAGTTCTCCCATTGTGTTGGTCGAACAGGACGTACATCAGCAACAGCTCTTGTTTCAATAGTGTGTCCTCGGTGAAGTGGTAAATGGGGCAGCGTCATTTTCATTTTGACTCCCATTTTCATTTAGGCATTTCTGTGGCATTCACTTGCCAAACCACGCCGGACGACTTGTCTCCACACAGCCTGAAATGGAAGCAAACAGTCTAAAAGAATAGTTAACAAAAACCAGGGAGCTTTTCTGAGTTTCGTGGTTACGAACCAAAGGTCCGTATGAAGCAACTGTGTCGCGCCCTACTGAAAAAGTCGTTTCCCTTCCAGGGGCCTTATTCAGAGTCTATCGATATCAAGCTCTAGATCGTGAAGTGTCATTGTTCGGCTGTTAGCTATTCTAAGATTCTATTAGTGTGTCGAGAGCTATCGATAATCGAGTACTGCCGATCGGCAGCTCTCGATAGCCGTAGTGCTGTCGAGAGGTACATTTCTATCGGGATCTCGGGATTGAAATAGTCTCAGTAATGGCGGGAGCGTGGTGTTTGTTTTTGTTGAATGCTGCAGGAGAAATGGGTAATGAACGTCAGTTACAAGCAGACTTTCTGAATTTGCGGAGAGAAAGGAAGCTGTAATCATACGAGACAACAAACATACTTATTTACAATGGTGTATCAGCCCTACTTCAAAGAAAAAACCCAAAGCCTTAAATGTGGAACTAAAGAAATAATAATTTAATCGAGTTAAAATTTTCAGCTAAGCAAGATTTTTTCACAACACAGTTATTCGTTAAAAAAATTATTCTCGTCACTTACCTTCAGCCATTTGTCGGCGGACTTGACCACCCCAAAACCATCTGCATTCAGTAAATTTGCGAGTTCCTGCCACAGCATATTTTTGGTCGCAGTCGTAAATGACTTGGAAAATTTTCCGCTTAATAGTTCGGGGTGTATTTCCATATAATCTAAAATAATTTTTAACTGCCTTTCTGAGACACGTGCCGTCGTCATCTCGATGCTGCGAATTGAATCCTTTAGCGGAAGAAAACAAAAACAGCATACACATATCTCCCGCGAAATGTCCCACATGATTCCTTAAAAAATATTACAGTCATTTACCATATTTGTAATGATTAGTTGAGCATAATTATTTTTTACAACTAATTAACAAACATTTCTATTTATTCATCTATTTATAACATATAAATAACATTTTCGATAACGTTTTCTTAGAGCTATATCATGTAATTTTTTTTGTCTAGTTGCTTGCTATGACTGAGAAGAGAAAGCTATGGACCTTGGTGAAGGGGGTAAGAAAATTCCCGAGGAACGAAAAGATATGGTGAACTAGACGTTCGGATGGCGATAGTATACTTAGAATAGCAGTTTGCACACTTTTCGCTCTCGATCGGCAGAAATGGAGAATCTCTATCGGGAGGAGACCCGGTTATCGTAATCGAAATCGAAATCGACATCTCCCGATAGAAAGGTCGATAGACTTAGAATAAACCCCCAGTACACAAAATCCGTATTCAGAGTTATAGTCGGTAAAAGGGCCAGCTCGTTCGTGTATTTGGCTTTGTACGTTCCATAGACGTAGTGTGGTACACTCAATTACACATACTGCACATTGAAACTACAAACTTATGTTAGTGACAGTATCTAAGTAGCTATATAAATAATGTAAGCTAAAACTTAGTCTTAATGGCTGGAAGCATATAAGGCAAATTCTTTGGCTTCTGTTACGCATAACACATGCTATGAATTCTTAATATTCTATATCCTACTTCTATAGTACTTGAGCAACTTAGCTTTATGTTGTATGTAACTATATATTCTGACGTTAAACACATCTAGGAATAACCTTTACATTTCATACATGCAGATTCTTGTATACCACAATTCACTAAATTTAGTTTACCTTCTTTCACTTACTTTCAAGTCACGTATATATTGTATGAATGGCCGTATATTTTAAGTTAAACCTTTGTAAACGCAATAAACATATCACTATCATAATTCTAATATTCGAATCATTATAAACTGCCAAGAATGATACTTCATTTAAGAAATAACGAACTATATTAACTAGCAACATGAATACTTACATACTCACGAACTTAAAACCTAAACTCTTCCTGCACTGTAGCCTAAGTATGTCATAGTATTATTAAGTCTACACTGGTGTAACTTTTTATCTCATTACTAAGCTATAAACCCTAAACATTGCATTTCTCTTTTTCCAGTTGTCACTGTTGTAATGGTGCAGATGACAGTAGCATGTAGCCATAAGTAGATCAATTATGTACTAAATATATTTATTACAACTTCTGGTAATACGCACCTATGAATTGCAACTAACTATAAAAGTAACAACAAAATGTCTAATTTTTTTTGTATCTAAGTTTTGGATGATAGTTTTTACTTCTTTGTAGCATGCATGTGTGTTTCTGTTGAAATGGATATTTCATACTCTTCAATTGTGAATTCAATTTGTGATTTAATATTCAACACATTGCAAAGTAAATGCTCTAAATATTACATGTGGCATATTTATTACAGAAAAACAATCATTTATGCAATTGAACAATGAGAAGAATAATTATTTAATGTCTCAGTGTGAAGCAGCTCCTTTTAGCCTACCTCAAAAGCTTCTCCCAAAATTATTGTCGGGTACATCCAGATTGTTAGTACCAGTGGTGTAGCAAGGATTTGAGTATAAGGGGGGCGGGGTGTAATTGTAGCAGTTTACTTAAATAAATATTAAATTTTCTACAGGTAAAATTTTATAATTTTTAATGTGGAATTTTTCTAATTTTTTATAACTAAGGGAAACAATATTATAGTCCATTTCAAGGAAGTTGTCTAGATTTTGACATTTCTCTTCCGAGAAAGGGGTTTGTTAACAGGATTGCGGAGGTCTTGTTTTTCCAAAAAGTTACAAGGGTTTAAAGGTCGACACAATGGAGCTGTTAGGCACATTTCTCAGAAAATCTAGGACACTTACATTAGACAAACTATATTAAGGAATACAGGGCATACCTTTAAAGCGATAAAAAGGGGGTAGAGTTAGCAGGAACTTCCCCAGAAAATTTTTAGTTCTCAAGGTGCAAGAGTGTGCAATTTTAGCAGTTTTCCTAACTAAACATTGCATTTTTTACTAGTAAAAATTACTAATTACTGGTATGAAATAAAAAAACTATTTTTGTGTAAAACGGCGGGGGGGGGGTAAAACCCCCCTTGGCTCCACCACTGGTTAGTACTAATGTAACACTAGGTGAACGTGACAGTTTTCTGCCCAAAATTGGGATGTTAGAAACAATAGTGATTTCACACGTAACATAATTACACTTAAATACAATGCTGTACGAACAAATATTTTGTTAGGTTTTAAAATTTGTACAATATTTACGATGGTTTTTAAAAACTCGCTCAGTTTTTTTAATGTATAACTTCCAGTATTTTTTTTAGACATGGATCGACTGGAAACGTGTCACAAATGCAAGGCAGCTAGAATTAGGTGCCTCCACAAAAGTACAGGTGGTGGCCCACAAAAAGAGGCCTTAATAACATTGAAGGAACGTTTAATGGTCTTGATTTCATGGCAGTCTGCTACTGGCTTTGAAGATTAATGGAAGGAGGCACAAGATTGCGAAGAGTAATCACAGTGCAATCGCTTCTTAGATGGTGCTAGGTCTGTTAGTTTACATCAATTCATAGACCCACGAACATGTGCTAACTCACGCTACTCATGCGTGCTTTACCATAGAAAGATGTTCTAGGGCTTAAAATGTAGCTAAGTAAACGTGTTACAACTTTTGTTTGGAATATTTTTTTTTATTACGGCCTAAACCTATTATCAATTAGCGTCTCAACATGAATGTAAAAAAAAATTTAATGGTGCTTCGATTTTCTCTTGGAGTTTTATAGTAGACATTCATAATTTTTAATTACTATGTATTTTCTGATTTAGCATTTCAAGGAAAACAAAATGACATTTATATAACTGAAAAATGTGTACCAGGGAAAAAGTAATGTCAGCTTAAAGTCAAAGTGGTCGTATAGGTGATCCGCCATCTTTGAACAATTTTTTTAGCCAAAAAGCTACCGATTTCGATTTCCGGGTTGGCATATTCGTAATCTACGAAAAAAAAACTTAATAAAATGACACCTCACTCGTCTTTACCGAACGATTGAAGGCATTTTCGTGATAATCGGGGTCTAGCTGATAGATTACAATTCATTATTTTAAAAGCCGATTTGCGTCACGAACATACTCTATATGACGATCAGTTAACACTTTACTATAATCGATTGCACTTTTACATCTTTAACAACTTGATCTTTATTTTCTTGTGACAAGTCATTGCAGTTTACTAGTACATCGCTTGCCACTGTTTCATTGCAGCATTTTTCGTCCAGCGGACACTCAAAACACGAAAATTCCAAGTGGAAAAGAAATGTCGCCGACAACTGCGGAAGATAATTATGTTGAAACGAAGTAACCATGAAGAAACTATGTAGATTTCTTCAGTAAGCAGTCGCATGTTAACAACAGTATTAAAAACTTGTGCCTGGGTGATACAATTATTTTTTCTTAAGGTTGACTACGAGCAAACTCCAGTAATTATTTTCAACACGATATGGCATGATATACTCGTAGGTATCCATATCACCGAAATATTTATTCTAATAATATTTACCCCAAAATTATGTGTTTTCTAAGCAACCATGGCTGGTAAAATTATTAGTGACAAATACTAACTCATAAAATCCCCAGGCATCCATGTGTACTACTATTCCTACATCTATTGCTGTCTGGGTAAGTTGATTGCATTTACGATAGGGTAGGTAATCAGTACCTCTGAGTGTAACATTATGTGTTTTCAAAAATACTGACAACAGTGTCTTATCGGCGCTATAATATGTAGGGTTGCGAGACAAGCCGTTGTTAATTGCCTGGTCATGGGGTCTATAAATTCAGGTATTTTGTTTTACAATGACTTCCTCCCCTGTGTTCGATGAATCCAAAATCTGCTGCCGCTTAGTTTACTTATACGCATCTCAGTCAACGTCTATAAAGTTAATGCCCGCAGTATTATTTCTATGAAATACACAACAAAGACTCCACAGTTGTCGTTATTTTTTTTTTGCATCGGATAAATGGGTGGGTTCACAAATTTCTAACCCACTAAATCTATTGACTCATTACAGACACTGTTGCGTGCTGCTATTCACCTTAAAAATTGCTTAAATATTCTGATTTCTTTTCGTGAGGAATATCCAGCAGGATCAATGCACATAAACTATACGAAGTGTGCGACAATCAGTAACCAATGTGCAACCATGTTCACTGGTATTAAGCACAATGAGCTATACCAGAAACTAATATCGTTCAACTCGCATTCCTTTCCTAAATTTACTTCACCCTTTTCTGTAACTGCAGCAAAGAAACTAGTTTGTACATTTACAGTGCATTTGCATTTCTGCAATATATGTGCCACTTAAGTTTCAAGAACGAAATTTAACACTGTTCGTCTTCATTTAGAGTCTCGAAATCACATTGCACGAAATTAATGTTGTCATACATTATTATAGTTTTATCTTTGTCATTTAAATCAACTGCTAAGACATTTTCACACTAATCTCCCTTACTTTCACTAAGATTTCATCTATTGGTTTTGGAAGGACTTGGTGAATAAACATCGTCGGTGGTTTTGGTTTATGGCTCCAATGTTCCTCTACTTCAGGGTCGTCTAGGTCTCTACTTTCATCGGGTACATAAACATCGGTAAAACCTGCCTATGAAGCAGACGGATTTTCCTAGCCTAGAATAGCCTTTTATTTTCGATAACTCCTTTGGGATTTCATTCCTTGGTGCTTTGCA
>PNEQ01022547.1:0-11519 GCA_003012365.1 Medauroidea extradentata
AATAAAAAAAAAAAAAAAAAAAAAAAAAAAAAAAAAAAAAAAAAAAAAAAAAAAAAAAAAAAACCGTTCAGTTTAATTCTACAAAAAAATCCAGCTACAAATTATAACATATAAGTGTCAAAACTGTGCAGCGAAATTTTTATGTAAGTATCAGACAGCAATAAAAAATATATTTTCGAAATCACTGCAAAGCTCCGTAACAAGGCCTTAATGCAACACGGTTAGGCAACACAGCTCATGATATTCAACCGCTGGTCTTGAAATAGTTATGTTGGTGGAGCACGTAGTAAAGGCAACTAGTACTGGAATTAGCGAGCAGATAAGGGCAACCGTACTACGTAATTACTGCACGGAAATCATAAATGATATTGCCGATACTTGTGTGCCAGTCGACTGTATTACGACTACTAGCTGACCCACTTCTAACCCTCGCAGTATACGAGGGTAATAGCGGACGAGGACGCAGTTCGTGAGACGTCGACGCTGGTGGTATCCACTACGTGGATGTCGGGTGCGAGTCCAGGACGAGTGGCGGTTCCCAGGAGAAGGGCCTACCACGTGGAGACAAGGCTCAGGTCCTGGCTGTGCAGTAGTAACCAGCGGGACATCGTATCCCGGGAATGCAGGTACGACGACGATAGAGTTCGCAGGGGCCATTGAAACGCGCACGCAAGTTTCAGTTCAATAACAGCGGGATCGCTTCACACGCAGTTCGCGTAACTTTAGCGGCTTAGATTTTGATGCAGATAAAGTGTTTATAAAGTGTTGATTGTGTACGCATAGTGTAGCCGCAAACTGCACCTCATATAAACGTGTTTAACTGTGAAATTGCATAACTTATTTGACACCGAAGCTCAGAACACATTCAGGATTCCAAAACCATTTAGTAAAATTGAAATCTCCATGTCTTGTGGTTACAAGGGCTAGGGCTAATGTGCACCATGTCTGTTGTCACGTGGGTCACACGACAGGGAGGCGCAGAATTGACCGGGCCTAGCCAACGGGGCAAGGAGAGGGCCCATTCAACACGTTATATTGAAACCTAGCAAACCGTCATCTCAAACCGCAATAAATCAGTGTTCCTGGGCATAGATACATACATACTTATAATACTTGGTGGTATGGTCCGTAATAAAGTTAAAAATTATAATATGACTTAGGATCATTTTGCTGGTATTAGGTGGTCAGGAAAAGTAATATGTAAAACGACATCTGATCATTAAAGGTACGTAAATTTCGCAGATACATACCAGGTCAGGTTGAACGGCAATTATGTTTACTTCATTGTCATGTCTGTTACTTGCTGGCGGCTGTTATGAAACGCGTTTGACTACTGCAAGCCAGTAGTAAATAAGGAAATAATGCGAAGTGATATCGCTTGCTACCTGCTTGTACGGTTATAAGCCAATAGATAATCGATTGTGGCCAGTGGGTGTATAGGACTGACAAGTCTAGGCTGCTACCAGATGAATCCGCGAAATTGACGTACCTCTAGTGATCATTGCCTGCTCGCTGACACAGTCAAATGGGCCAGCATTTAGTTACATTGTTATTGAGCTTTGAAAGAACTGTGCAATGGGAGTGCATGACTGAATTTATTTGCTTGGACATACTTCATTGCGAAATAAATGACTGTCAAAAGAAAACTAAAGATAAGACATGGAAACATAAATAAGCAGAGTATGCTTTAGTCATCAGGATACATACACAACATGAAATTCCAAAACTGAAATCTGGTCAGATAAAACAAGGAACAAAACAGAAAATAAAAGAAATAGCAAAAATATAAAAAAGAAGAAACCTAAGTTGACATGCGACACAACGATGAGATGAAACAAAACACAAAGATGTCGGACACAAACAGAAAAAACAACAAACGACACAAACAATGAGACGAAACAATTGATATTGTTGACTCAGCTACTTCAAGGTGGTGTTAATCAGTCAACGGTCAATTGTGAAAATAGCGCGAACTTACAGTTGATGTAATTCTATCTTGTGCCTGAAAGAAAACGCGAATTGTTCAGGTCTCTAGTTATATATTATGCACAAGCTAGGACTACTCGCAAGTAAACACATGTCATTTCTGCAATCAGTTCTTTATTTCCTTGACACTTCGTAGAAAGGTGTGAACTAATACTAGTTCCCAAAACGTCGTAACACTGTCTGTCTGGAAAACTACTGTGTCTTGTTTCGTCTCTTCATTGTGTCGTTTGTCTTGTCTGTATATGTCTGATATCTGTTGTGTTTTGTCTCGTCTACTTGTTGTGTTCTTTTGTTATTTTTCTGTTCGTGTCTGATATCTACTGTGTTTGTTGTTTCGTCTCATCGCTGTGTCGCATGTTATTTGGTTTTTATTATATTTGTTAGTAATTTTCATTTATTATCTGTTTGTTCCTTGTTTTTTATTTGACCCGATTCCATCTTGGAATTTCATGCTGTGTATGTATCTTGCTGACTAAATCATACTCTGCTTATTTTATGGTTTCTTTATTTGTTTAGTTTTTCTTTGACAGTCATTCAATTTTGCAATGGAGTACGTCCTAGAAACTGTATCTAGTCAACAAAGCAGTCTTGTTATTTCATAATCTCATTTAATTTAAATAACTAAACCAGATGTTGACACAATAATTCAACATTGTTGATTTAAATCTGGCGTTCAACTTAATATTTGTTTGAATCAACACTACATCGTTGGTTGCACGTATACAAACAAATGTTTGGTTAACTCAACAAATCCTTTTTCTCAGTGTAGAGGCACGAGTATTTCGCGTATTGATTGTAGGGTCAGGTTGAACGACAAGAACCTATATATAACTGTAACTTCTGTGGTAAGGCGACAGCTGTTTTGACACACCTTCAGAGATTGCAAGCCAGTAGTAAATAATAAAATAATTCGTGGGGCTATCCACGTGTACGGTTAGGAGCCAATGAATATTTGACTTTGACCAGTGTATGTATAGGACTGAGAAGTCTAGGATGCTACCAGATTAATATGCGAAATACTAGTGCCTCTAATAATAATGAATCAACTAAATACAGGTTTGTTCATAATGTATATGATATATTATTGCTATATATGAGGTCTAACGCAGGAAAACTTGACTGTTTGCTGTGTTGCAACACACGTTCAGCTTATGAAAATATTACTGGCTGTCACTTCTACGATGCGCTGTTGCCCTATTTGACTGAGCTAATAAGAATACCGCTATTGTAATATTTGATACCTATTATTGGTCTGCAGACAGCTACGTTGTGTCAGACATATATCACCCAATCATACATGTCACAAGAAACTACAGTGTTTTCAAAGGTATGTTAGCTCAAATAATTTTCGCGGTATACAATCATCTGCAATTATTTCATTGAGGGTAAATGATTTAATGCAACACTGTAGACATACGCAATTCAGTACTTTGCTGACCGAGGAAACGAAGAGTGAAACTAGAAAAACAGAAGGGGAGAAAAGGCGAATTGGCTTCAGCTAACACACACCTAATCAATGTATGCTAAAAACAAGACTAATTGTGTCAAATTACAGAAAATACAAATAAACGAAAAATTAAATTTCGAAACCAACAGAATTTCCTCAGTTTCTTTAATTTTAATTTTAATTTATTAGTTCTGTTACGGTGCCCGTCGAGTGAAGACATTACAATTGGTACATTAGCGTATAATTACGTTACAATAAGTCAAGAAACATTTTTAATTTCAGTAATTTTTTGGCTGATTGCGGCATAGTTAGGTCATACGTAAATAGCGTAGAGGTCATGTCTGTGTTAAGTTGGGAAGTAAAAGGCCTGTTGTAATTCTATATCCCGAATATTTATCTTCAAAAATAGATCCCTAAATAGCGATGCGCCTGCTGCAAATGTTTGCGATCCTACGTACTTCTTTTAACAGTGTAGCAGTTCACTGACCTCTTTCTTTATTCGCCGCCTTCATGAATTCCTAATGTAATAGCCGCAGTCTTCCTGTTCACCGCTTCCATGCAAGAATAATGCGAGGAAACACTTCCCCATCGGCCATCGTGAATGTAGAATAATGAATACTCGAGATAGTTTACACCGAGAAGATGTACATCTCTGGGCATGAACCTACGAGTCTCTTCTCACTACATACGCAAGTCTTCAATGCGTACTCGGTACAATGTACAGCTACATAATCGAAGGTAAACAACGCTGATGTTAAAGTGCAAAGATTGGCGCAGCTCTTAAGAGTGTAGATAAATTATCGCTGAAAACATAAATTGATTTCTCCGCTTTTTTTGAAGCCAATATATACTAATACTCAGTGAAAATCCTGGATAGTGGTATTTACCAACTTCATGAGTAAATATTTATCCAGAAATCCTAGTGACTGGAAAATTTCGCGAATTCAATTAACTATACGCTAGAATCCATTATACTATGCATTCTCAAGCCCCGTCTATTAGTTAATGGACGACTTGAAAAGAGGCGGAGCTTCAGTCAGGTGTGGGAAACAATTCCTATCCCCATGGATACCGCAGTGGAACATAACCTTCATTTAGCTGTTTGGCTTCACATGTCCCGGATTAGATGTACGTCAAGAAAATTGATTATTTGTTTGGGATTTGCCGCTTATTCAGGTAATCATTAATCTTATGTATTTGCGTATCTTAACAATGAAATTGAAACTGATATGTTGTACCCTTGCGTGGAAATCTATGAATGCGCAACATTTTTGCTTTCTGCAATACCAACTAACAAATCAGCTTGTTTGTAAACAAGCTTTGTTTCCTACAGTACTTTCCCCTGCGGTGTGACGTCAGGGGGCGTGTACTTCAAGTCGTCCACTGTCTGCTGTTCCACTGAGTAGCAGCTGGTGGACAAATAGTCGAGGCTTGAGTATGAATAGTACAATGGATTCTAACCTGCAGGTAATTGAATTCGAAGAATTACTAATTTGTTACCCGTGATCTCTTGCGTCGCAGTTAAATGCACGAGGTTCCGGCGTCAGAGATTGTGTCTCAGAAGTTCGTAACACTGGAAACAATTGTGTTTAAGACGTTGGGTAAAACTATTTTCTAGAATTGCTATTGTTTAATTTTAGCAAATTGTCTTCAAGAAACTTGTAATAATAGATTAATGCTTTTAGCGTTGAATTATGTACCACGCCCTCTTAAAAACGTCGTCTGTATGCGCGTTAAAGGCTCTGGAATGACGTAGACACAAAAGCGACCTTGAAACGCGCAACAAATACCCTATCGCCTCAACGATCCAAGCGCTGAACTAGCGTGCAAGGTTTTTCGCCGAACCGTTTTTTTTTCTATGAAACATTACGGGTGTTTAAGTGCGATAAAATCATAATGTTATATTTATATAGAATAATGTTATTCTTGTAGACGATACTTGTGAGTACAGTTTCCTCATACGAAACAATTTAAGCTGGTGTAGTTTTATCATAACGACGCGTCAAAGTCAAAATTGGCATGTTCTGCTGCCATGTAAATAGCGAAAACCAATTGACTTACGTAAGTGAAATAATTCACAATTTGTAACTTTTTACGTTCATTTTCGTGTGTTCCATCTGCTGGCGGCTCTCTAAACTTCGCGAAATCTTCCGAAATATTAATGACAGTATTAAACCATACGTAGTGTGGGACATTTTTTTTACTTTAGTTTGTAAAAATAACAATGTTGGCCACTATTACAAGTCTGGCAACATCTGTATTCACTTGAATGTTACTAAAAATATGTAGAATCTCTAACACTGTTGCATGGGAAACGATTATACCATACCTAATTTTTTAACACTTCTATTATTCCGCGTGGTAGGTTTATAGGCGCAACTAAGGGGGGGCCTATGACACGCCCCCCCCCCAAATAAATAACCAACCAAGGTCTTAAAAATTACAATTAATTTAATACCGAACAATCAGTGATACTGTTACCAGTAGAATATTCAATGTTTAGCAATGAAAACTGCTAAAATATCACTATTTTGCAACTTGTAATCCGAAATTCTCCCGGGGGAGGACCCTCGGACCCCCCGCTTGAAGATATGGTGGGTGATCCTTTATAATATTCGCAGGATAGCCATCCTTCCTCGTCTGGAGTTCATAAATTCTGACTACGTTACTGATTACAGGTAGGGGTAGCTTGAGTATAACAGTATTCACAGAATTGTGCCCTCCCCAAATGTTCATTCTAGTTGCTCCTATGGGTAGATTTACATATAATTATTTACAGTATAACCCTGCACCCGAGCAATTTAGACCTGAGTAGAACCGGCGAAGAGATCGCGTTGAATATTTCGAGAATTCGAACGTAGGTAAGCTGTACTCGCACCAGGTTTTAGAATGGCCTCAGATAATCTTCAACTCTACCGAGTATACCGAGCAAGGTTTCCGTAAGCGCGTATGGCATGTTTTCTTGGTACCGCTACATCGGCGCGTTCGTGCAACACAATACTGAACTACGCCACTGTCTGCCTATGCGCTGGCTTCCGCAGAACAAGCGACAACACCGTGTCTCTCACGAACAGTCAAATGGAAACTAAACAACTGCCGGCTGTGGGGACAGTTCGTTTGAAATTGCACGTACAGGGCGCATTCGACGCAGCGTCAACATCGATGCGTTATCACAGCGATGCGTTGGATACGCTTTCCGCACCTTAGGAACACAATTGAATAAGACCTTCCATACCGACTGCCATGCACCACGTGGGCAAATTTCCGTTAATTTACTGTTTTTGTTTCCTGCATTCAGTTCTGCCAAAGTCCCGACATGTTAGACTGCTCTGCACCGAAAAATTCGTAATTATTTACTATACTGTCCAACTTTTACACGTTTTTTATATTTCCAACATATATAGTTTTCGTACAATTGAATGTCAAAGTAGCAAAAGAAGAAACTATTCAAATAATATGAATGTAATAATTTTAAGTGAAAGTAAATGCAGAATGGTACCTTAATGATTTCACGAAATAACTGCTGGTACTAAGAATTTATTAAATATGCCTAAATTTGTGCTTGTCATTGAGTACCTGTGTTTAAAAATAATAATTGTAATAAATATTACAGTTTACATTTAAAAGAATTCAAGACTTAAAAAGCACAAACTATCTATCTACATATACACATAGCAGACCTTGTAGTCTTCAACATGGCTATTCAGTATGAATTATTTCAGTTCGGTAAGTCAGTTGGTTTAAGTGTCATTCTTAAAACCGTGACACACTAAATTTTGATTTGGACAATCAAATATGAAAAAAAAAAAAAAAAAATGGCGAACAAAAAATCATGTAAGTTAAGTTTAGTTTCAATTTATGTCTAAAAATATTTAAAAAAATTTCTAGTGCAAAGTAAATGCCGTACTCTCATGTATTCGGTTTCCTTACCTCAGTTACGAAGAGTGCAAGGATATATGAACGTATTATATAGCCTAAAGCGGGTTTCACAGTACGGCTGCACGATACGCTCGACGTTTGTCGCCAGCATTGAATTACTGCAATGTGTTCATAATTGAGCGATGAAATATCGCCGGCCTCCGGCGCCAAGAACTTGTGCTGCAATCTATTGCCTGGAGAAATAACTTAGTAACAGCAGTAAAGAAACGTGAACGGAAAATAAAAATTATTTATTTTTGCTAGCCGCGAATCATATAAATACATATCAAACAGAAAGCAGAGTTTAAATTTTCTACCTATAAATAAAGTTAACATAAATATATTAGTAACACTTCCATGAACTTACGCAATAAACTACATTAATTTACACACTTGTCTGTATTTGAATGTAATTTTACTTTGATATCGTACACCATTTCACATACATTTGACAGCAACATATGGGCAATTATTTTCAGTATTTTGTGAATCTTTGAACATTGCAAAACATTCTTAGCTCTAAAATTAATCTGAGATGTCCATTTCAGAATTTGTACTGCAAAGTTTGGCTTGTGTAGTGACACTATTGCCCGTAAGTTGCTGTCAGATTTATCCAAACTTATATGAAATGGAGTATACCTGAAAAATAGTTGCACGAGTGTTAAAATGTAAACAACTTTTCTTCTTTGTATCGGTCGCCAGCGATGAGCGTCAAATCCATCCAACGTCAGCCGCTCGTGCAAAGTTCTCGACGCAGGTTGCTAGCGTCGTCTCTGATTGGCTGACGCTCGTGGCTGAGCGACTTGTCGCTGTATTGTGTACACCGTGTAAATCTGACCACGACATGATTACATAGGTTTCCCCAGTAGCTTTATGTATAACAACCTACAAGCTATACACGTTCTCCAGACTTGCTGGAGGCTTCACAACTCTATAGGCCGTTCACAATAGTGTGAGCACTGAATAAAGTTTTCTTCGGGCCGTTTTGCAACTATCTTTACTATTTTTAATATGAAATCTTTCATATAACTAAAACCAGTGTAAAAGTTTCAACAGTCTCTGAAGTTGACATATATTGATCTAATAAAACAAAATTTAATTTAATTATAAGTTCTGTGTGAGTGCTCAGTTCATAGTGAACAGCCTATACCTTTGATATTACTTAAATGCTTCTAGCTGAAATGTTGACTACCCATACTAACTTCGTGACATAGTACGTATAACCCTCTTAAAAGGGCGTGGTACATAATTCAACGCTAAAAGCATTAATATATAAGTGTAGGTTTCTCGAATCCAATTTGCGAAAATTAAACAACAGCAATCCTAGATAATAGTTTTAGCCGACGTTTTAAACAAAATGGTTTCCAGTGTTACAAACTTCTGAGGCACAATCTCTGACGCCGGAACCTCGTGCATTTAACTGCGGCGCAAGAGATCACGCGTAACGAATTAGTAATTCTGGATAAATATTTACTCATAAAGTGGGCAAATACCATTATCTAGGATTGTCATTGGGTAATTTATCCATTTTGGCTTGGAAAAAGCGTAGAAATCAATTGATGTTTTCAGCATAATTTTAAAATGAGAATTTAAAAATTTTAAAATGTTTTTAAAAATACAGAAATTTAATCACTTTTTGTTTTTATATATGTAATTTCATAGCCTACTACATTGTTATACACTGTGCATTTTTTTCGGTTTGGTATGTCAGTTGGTTTTAGTGGCGTACATAAAAACGTAAAATGCAAATTTTTACGTTTACGACTCATTACGCGAAAACTATGAGAGATACAACAATTTTCGAAGAGGAAGATTTAGTCACAATTTATGTCTAAAATAAGAAAAAATATCTGGTACAAATATAGAAATAAAAAAAAAAGACGTTGAAAACTGAAGTGAACCGCGCCGTTAAAAGTATATCGTAATGATCCATTGTCATTACCCTACACAATTCTATCAAAGCACAGAACATTCTTTAAAATAATTACATAAAACACTTTCTTATAGTCTAAAAACAATATAGACAGGCCTCCTCGTGGAAAATATGTTAAGTGAACTTTTATTAAGTTCAAAACTTTCTAATTTGTTTTGTTAAATGAACGACTTTGCATGTTTAATCTTTAATCATTCTTCATCCCTTTTATTTAAAAACCAGAACATATTTGTGTTCCTGCTTTGTGGTGGAATGAACCCGCCAGAAATATAGACTTCCTGCAACAAAAAATATATCCAACATATTTTATTATTGACTCAGATATTCCGGATATATTCGTTTTTACCGGAAACGTCTACGTTGTGCATGTTCCAATTCTTGTCGGTCTGGTTATTTTTAATAGTCCTCTCGTAGTTTGTGTGGAAATATACTAAGTTACGTAAGCAATTTCAATAAGTTTTCTTTCTTTATCTCCTTAATATTTTATTTTCAGCCGCATTGTTTCGTCAATGAAAACCTTACTCTCTGGTACATGCTCCTCAATAACATGTAGTGTTTTATATTTATTGTACGTTTATTCAATGTTTGAATTCATCGCACGCGTCTTGTGATTCTTAATTTCAAAAGTTCGGTTCAAATTTTCCGTAAAGCATTTTTATTTCACCACAGGGCAAAACCACGACAATACAATTTTGTATTTGCATAATTTACCACTGTCTTACCTAATGCTTCTTTAACAGCTTGCCCTAACTTTGTTAGTATTATATTGAAACAATGGTTGAAATCGTATCCGTATAAAATGTAATGTGCGAGTTTTCTTCGGTATATTTATGTTTTGAATAGCTTCTATTTTCAAATATTTACTCTTTATACTCTGCCATATTTTTTTCAGCTCATTATATTTATCTACTAAATTCCATTTTCTTGTGTATTATATTTGCGTACATTAAACATTCTACTAAGAACGTATTCATGATCTGGTCTTTGCAGCTTTTATATTTCCATGCGTACACGAAAAAAAATAACTTTATGAATGAAAATGGGTCTGTATTCACATTTTCTTTTCTGTATAACAGCTTCTAGCTCAAAATATTTTTAACGGCGTTTTTCTGAGAATTTCTGCTCTTATTTCTTGGATTACTTCTTTCTCTGCTAATGGATTGAAATATCAAAGTACAAAAGATGTGTCGTTATTCTAGTCGACGACTGGAAATTAAAGTTTTTCCTAGAAAGTCTATTTTTATATATTTAATTTCCAGGGACGTGTATAGCAGCATAAAGACACGTACAAACTTACACACAGAAGAAATATGTTAGTGTAATATGTAATATTAACTGTAGAACGAATGACGGTTTATATATCTTTAAAATAATTTATATGCCAGTTCCTGTTTTTGCTCTAAAACTCGTTCAAAATAAGAAATATCGTTAGTAATGCCTGTACTATTAACAGAGAGAAAAATTAACTAAATTATATAATTAATTGGACAGTAACAATGTACGTACATATATTTTTAAAGAAATTATTAAAAAAATAGATTTTCAATTTGTTGAACACAAATCTCAATTTAAATGCAATATTTGTTTAATCAGTCTATATATCACCTACAAAATTATTAAATTTTTAATTTGCTAAACAAAGTTACAAGTTCTATTTGTCTATAAATTAATACGTCACAGTACTTGAAACAATTATATATACACTTTTTAAACTAAACAACCTGGATTTTAAAATCAGTTTTTATCAGTTCTTAAACCGGCTGGTAGTAAAAATTTTCAAATATTTACATCAGATAAAAAATTAAATGTTTAAAACATCCTGAGTAATAGTTGTGTTTGTCAACAACAACAAAAATAATTATTGTGATATGAAATGAGTTTCTGTCTCTACATTGCCCTGAAAAATCAGTGTTGAACTGTAGAAACAACGAAACGAAATTAATAATGATTCAGTACTTATTAAAATATAAAGACAAGGATTTCCATGCATATATTTATACAAAACCAACCCAGTTCTAAATGTCGTTTTAGTATTAACGCAACAATGTTAGTATAAATAACTTTTATTATGACTGGATAAAATTTAGTTCCGTCGAGTCTCACAGCTGCCCACGAGAAAGACTTGTTATTTTATAAGAAACCTCGTAACTGTACAGCTGTTGGAACTTACCTTTAAAAAATCTTAACTACAGAACTTTGAACACCGGAAATACACGTCATGTGATACTTTCGAAA
>PNEQ01022547.1:11619-50550 GCA_003012365.1 Medauroidea extradentata
TAAAAAAAAAAAAAAAAAAAAAAAAAAAAACAGTTTTATTTTCAGCTAACGGAAAGAATTGTAGGTCTTAAACTCTTTTGTACAAAGAAAATGTCGTCACAACAGTTTCCAGTACGTTACAATGTAAGGAATTATTTTTGTTCAGAAGCTATGTCGTTGCTTGCGGCTCATATAATATATAAAAATGCCTATAGCGTTAAAATAATCATGTATTAAGATCGCATGGTAAATAATTAAGCGCCAAAAGCTTCCGTATGAAACTGTAGGTTTCACGAAGCCAATCTGAAGAACAATCCCTGACGCTGAAATTTCGAACATTTAACAGCAGCGCAAGAGAGTACGCCTAACAAATGCATTGGTCGGAGTAAATTTCTGCTACATAGTTTGCAAATATTATTATCATCTGAGGTTATAGTTTATAGTTTTCCAATTATACTGTTTAAGCGTTTTGACGTTTAGCATATATCCTTAGAGACACTGACTTTCCGTGGAACGAATTAAGCACCATACTGTAAAAAAATATTCATAAATTTACCTTATTGATGAATACAAGTGCTGCGAATTTATATATGGGATAGTTATCATCCCTCGTCTAAAGTAGTGAGCATTTATATTTTTTTTTAGAAGAGTAGTCATATGTATACTGATATTCCGTACCAACTTTGTTTCACTGCGTTACGCAGCACTTGTATATATCAAGAAGGTAAATTTATATATAATGTTTATACAGTGTGTATAATTCTTTCCACGGAAAGTCGGTGTCTCTAAGGATGGGGGACGTAAAACACAGCGTGATACAATCGCATTACGTCCGAGTCCGAGTGCGGATAAGGAATGTCTGAAGAGGTGAGCGAGGCGGGATCAGCCATGCGTGCAGGTGTGTCTCCACCACCCTCTCCCACACCTACTCTTAAAAAAAACGATGTTTGTCTGAGGAATTGTGTAGTAAGAGGAGGCTGCTCGTAGCGATGTATCGATTGTGATCGCTGGACCGCGAGGCTGGCAGTTCTTAGCCCAACAGAGCGAGCACATGGGAGTTCTCATTTCCCGCCCTGGCGAGCTTCTGCCTGTAGCTCTTTGACGCCATCTTGACGCCTTCCATCCCCTCGCGTAGTAGGAGGAGGTGATGATAGGGGCAGTCGCCCCTTTGTGTGCCGGCTTCCGCGCGAAACGCCCTCGGTAATCAAGGAAAAGCTGCAGCAAGCACACGAGCCTCGTACGTCAACCCAGACATAAAAGAGTCCTCCTAGTGTCTTCCCGTCTGTCCTATGGAGCGCCCATGTCGTCATCCAGGAAACCGACTAGTTCGTACGTCAACCCAGACATAAAGAGTCCTCCTAGTGTCTTCCGGTCTGTCCTATGGAGCGCCCATGTCGTCATCCAGGAAACCGACTAGTTCGTACGTCAACCCAGACATAAAGAGTCCTCCTAGTGTCTTCCGGTCTGTCCTATGGAGCGTCCATGTCGTCATCCAGGAAACCGACTAGTTCGTACGTCAACCCAGACATAAAGAGTCCTCCTAGTGTCTTCCGGTCTGTCCTATGGAGCGCCCATGTCGTCATCCAGGAAACCGACTGGTTCGTACGTCAACCCAGACATAAAAGAGTTCTCCTAGTGTCATCATGTTTGTCCTACAAAGCATCCACTTCGTCACTCAGAAAACCGACGAGTTCGAATCACCTTCAAGATCTTGTCCCCAATATTGCCTACACTATTAGTACAATTGCTTGTGTGGTTGGCAGCGAAATAACGGAATGTAGTTCCGTGTATTTTCCTATTAAAAAACAACAATTCTGAAACAAAAGCGCAACCAAAATTAACAAATTGTGTTTTAAGTAATGAATAAATTGATTTTATCAAACTGTATAAATCCCTACCGACTGCTAAAATTTATCTTACACGCGCAAACATTAAGTGACGTGTCCAGAGAGGTTAGACATTGCACGTCGTTAGTCGTTACGCGCGGATAGATACGAATTGGCTGAAAATAGAACTTTAGCAGGGCTTTTTTGAGTGCTCACTTTATTCTGAACCGCCTATACCTACTTATGTGTACAGATGATGGGATACCGCAAAACTTGCTTCAAAACGCCGTAGTTTCTCATCACATGTGTGATTGGGCGAAACATGTCTGACCCAATGTAGCTGTATGCAGATCAGTAATAGTCATCAAATACTACAATAGTGGGATTATTATTGGTTCAGTCAAATAGGGTAGCAGCTCGATGTACAGGACAAAGCCAGTGAGCTTTTGATAAGCTGACCATACGTTCAAATCCAGCAAACAGTCAAGTTTTCAAGTGATAAACCATCATATATACTTATATGATATACCTTGTGGGATGTACCTTAATATCGTGATAAAACCACTTTGCGGACTTTACAAAATTGGGAAAGATCTATACTCTCGGTTCACTAAGTTACCAACAGACAGCTGGCATGTGTAGTTTCGACAAGTGACCAATATATCAAATATAGTTGGATATTAAGTCTTAAGGGTGCAGTTCACCACAGTTTTCAACGTCATTTTTTATTTTTATATTTGTACAAGAAATTTTTTTCTCATTTTAGACATAAATTGTAATTAAATCTTCCTTTTAGGAAATGTGTGTATCCCTCATAGTTTTGGCGTAATGAGTCGTAAACGTCAAAATTTGCACTTTACGGTTTTATGTACGCCACTAAAACCAACTG
This sequence comes from Medauroidea extradentata, assembly GCA_003012365.1. Taxonomy (NCBI): domain Eukaryota; kingdom Metazoa; phylum Arthropoda; class Insecta; order Phasmatodea; family Phasmatidae; genus Medauroidea; species Medauroidea extradentata. The sequence continues at coordinate 14,314 of PNEQ01022547.1, forward strand.
ACATACCAAACCGAAAAAATTCGTAGTGTATATCAATGTTGTAGGCTATGATTTCACATACTGTATATAAAACAAGAAACTAAATATACTTGTTTTTAATAAAAAATGTTACATTTTAAAATGGAAATTTAAAATTTTTTAATTTTTTTAAAATACAAAATTATAAATTTTTTGGATTTTATTTGTTTCAAATCATAGCTTATAACATTGTTATACACTGTGGATTTTTTTGGTTTGGTATGTCAGTTGGTTTTAGTGGCGTACATAAAACTGTAAAGTGCAAATTTTGACGTTTACGACTCATTACGCCAAAACTATGAGAGATAGAACAATTTTCTAAGAGGAAGATTTAGTCACAATTTTTGTTTTAAATAAGAAAAGAAATATCTGATACAAATATAAAAATAATTAAAGACGTTGAAAACTGAGATGAACTGCGCCCTTAATGGCCTATTATAGGTATTTTTGTAAGAACGTAACTACTTTGTATGCAAAAATATGTTCGTCCCAAATCATTATTTTGACTTGTGTAGTAGTCGCAGCCAAGATGGCGGTCTGTGTGCATCTTTCTTTGTAGTACTGCCATTGAATTGACATAAAATGTGACTGATCGTTTCGTCATTACGTGTCCTTATCCACGCCAACAAATATAAAAAAACAATTGAAATATTTATCAAATTCCTGGCACGAAGTTTGAAGCTTTAGTATCACGAAATGGAGTAGGTTTTCTCTGTATGTAGTTCGTCCTAATTTTTATATTCTTAATCATTTTTATGGTTTTTAATATAAATTCTTGGTATTCATAAACATATTAGATTCTGCCAATATATAATATATTATTGGGAATTAAAACACCTGTAATTACACAGGCTGTCACAAAAAAAAACACGAAATAACTGTAACCTATCAATAGGGACTGGCCAATTTCGCGAATTCAATTACCTGTAGGTTAGAATCCATTATAATATGCATACTTAAGCAACGACTATTAGTCCACTAGCTGCTACTCATTGGAACAGCAGACAATTAACGAATAGACGGGGCTTGAGCATGCATAGTACAGGTCATTGAATTCGCGAAATCTTCCAGTCCCTACCTATCAATCAATACAGTTGAGGCGAGCTATCGTGTTTTATAAATCATCAAGCCAGGGAGATGTTACCGTGGAAATCGGGCGCCACTACCCATTAAGCGGTGACCAGACAGTTTCACAGCACCAATCGGAACGCAGCTGTGATCAATGCGTGGCACCGGCTATGTCTGCTCGTGGTGCGAGGTTTAGGCAGTTACGCACACGCACGAGGGCTTAGCTGGCACAGTTATTAATTCACGATGCGCCCTCGGGGAAAGGAATGTCTCTCGTTACCGCGTACCTTCACGAGGCATACAAATTTAAAACTCAATCACGGTCCGCTCTCAATCTCCCGGAGTCCTACGTTCCAGAGAAACTGCGCCTCTGTACATCGAGAACTGCAGCAATCTGCAGTTTGTATTTGTTACGAGCTGGATTAGCTAAGTTTCCTTCCGCTCATGTATTCAGGGTCTTCTGGAAAGCGAGATTCAGGCGGCTACTACCCTGGGCAGTACGACCTGCGGGAATGGCAAAATATATTGCATTTAGATACAGTTAAATCGAACTTCGTTCAAAAATTTGTGTGCCCTTATTTTAACACTAATTTAACGTTTACATGGCGGGTAACCATTATTTATCGTTACGACTGCACTATGCTCTGTATTTGAGGCTCCTGTGATATTCCATGTCAATATTCTAGGGTAACAATCCTCATGTGTAGAGGAACAGAAAGTGTTATATGAACATAGGACCAACAATACATGACGTATGGTTGATAGCGCGCGGGTAGGAACATGTTGCTGTGTGGCAACATTACAGCAGTACATAACATGATACTATGCCACACACTACGCCACTAACACACAGACAGTAGGAACAACTGTGGCACAGCAACGTGATCCTACCTATGCGCTATTAACCATACGTCATGTATTGCCAACTGTAGCGCAGAAACGGTGCGTTTTTGAACCTATGTTCATATAACACTTTTTATTTCTCTACACGTAAGGATTGTCGCCCTAGAATATTGACATGGGATTATGCAACAACCTGCATAGACACACATAGATACACACACATTGACACACACACATACAGGAAGTCCAGAAACAAACGCATAATGAGTACACACCACGCGAATCCTAGGCTACATTGCAGACGAAAATGTAAGGGGCAAAATGTTGCACGACGTCATTTTGCACGCACAATGTGGCAACACAGCACTGTAATTAGTCCCCTCTTGCAGTCCACAGATATTTTACTTATCTTACTACTACTGTTCTTACCCGCATGTTCTGGATTCTGGTCAAAGTCCTGATCAGTTCAAACATGATTCTATGCTTACTTGACGTAACATACATAAAATAATTCCTGGTCGTAAAGCACAAGAGAGGACTATTTCCATGCGGTGTTGCCAAATATTGCACGAAAAATATCGTACAACAATTTGCTACATACATTTTCGTTTCTAATTTAGCACAGGATTCGTGTAGACTATATTACACTTAGAAATCAATTCTGTGTTGTTTATATCTGTTTTTTGTTCTTGCGTTGTATTCTGGGATATAACAAAATTCCTTTCAGGAAAAGTCTGTATGTTTTATTTCTGTTGACGACAGCTTACTGGCTATTCTTCCTTTGGTTTTTTGTTTATATTATGGGTTTTCTGCAATACGTATGTCCAAAAAAAACTGTTATGTTTATAAAACGAACTCACTGTAAGAATCGTCCAAAGATCGCAACGTGAACTTATTTACGCTGACAAATCCAGGTCTGCCTATGCACTATACACAAACGGAAATCACCGAACAACATTATTTCCCTGCAAGCAAACCTTGTTAACTAACTCGCTACTCATGTGGCCAAAAACTGTAAACGGCGGCAAACTATTTTCAGTGAGTTCGCAAACACTCTAGCTACCGGAGTCGCGAAAATGCTCTGGTCCTGAAACATGGTACCAATTCAACCGCCAAAATATGATTGGGGTACAGACGATCTTCTCATCTCAGAGAGAAGCAGACAACAATTTCTAGAGTCTCCACCTTAAAATGATGAAGGAGATTGGTGGTTGTCGAGTGGGAAGGCAAAAGGGAAGGGGGGAGAGTTTTCTCATTTTGCGTGAAAAATCGTGGGCGGGATGTCTCGTAAAATTATTTACGACCCCTTGCCTTGTCAATTTTCTTTTATGTTTCATAAAGAGTTCGGGTAAAAAGGCACTGTCTCTCGTCTCGTAAGCGGCAGGGGAAATGGGAGAAAGATTCATATTATTATTTCTCCGTCCTCCAATCCCTGGTGTTTAATGAATAAACGGATGTAGAAGCACAAGCAGAAATGTGCCACAGGCAAAATAACAAGATATATTGTCGATTTCACAACGAGTCCTTGCAAATTATTTAAAAATTTTACACTTTGTGTAAGATGTAAAACAATAATACTGCGGTAAATTCTTGTGTACTATGCCACGGCAACAGTTTGTGCTGTTTTTTTTTCCTTTCGAATATTACTTTTTAAATCCTAAACGAAGCTGTTTCATACATTTGTTGAACTTTGTTTTTATTCTGTTGCCTGTTTTACCCTTAGCAAAGAAGTATATGTTCTTGTATTAAAATAACTACCCTTCATTATATAACCTATATCTAACACTTTTATGTGACGATTGTGCGATATTTGACATATTTTACGATTATTATTATATTCCTACAAACAGCATATTCAAAACAAAAGCTCATGGCAAGCAGGTATAAAGGTATGACAGAGGAACAATACTATAATTATTGTGTTTTTTATCGTGTTAAGTGGGTGAATTCACACAAATTGTGAGAAAACCAATTTTTAATTAATACATTCTGTTTGTTTATCCAGGTAACGTCACATTTTTTTATTTCACTCAATAGTTGTAACTAACTGAAACAGTGCTAATATGATTATAAACCTATGCTTGACAAGTCATTACTATACATACAGCATATAAATAAATTAGACAGACAAACTTTGGCATATGAAACTTCATGAAAATTGAAGTAGAAAAAATGCAGAACACGTATCGCAAAAATGGAATATGAAGGGTGCAATAAGCCCTTGAAAACTGACATTTGAAACAGTGCTTTGTGGAAAAATCTGAAACCATGTGACATAAATGGACAAAACCCAGAACATTGATTTATGTTATCGGGGTCTGGCATCCCACAGCAAACGTTCGTTCAAGCCTTCCGCCATTATGAAAATCACAGGGGTGACCATCATTGTATGTCGTAAGACTATGGTGCTGTCGGGATATGAAGGTATTTGAAGACGAATAATTGATGAGCATGCCATGCATTACAAAAAAGGTCCTCTTGTTGCAAGTGCGTAGGACTCACAGTTTCCGTTACAAACGAACATCAAGTACTTATGCCTGGTGCGGCGGCATAGTGCATTCGTTGACATCTAAAAACCGGCTTTAAAATCGACAACAAGTTGGCAAACAATTAGGACAGCGTTTTGGATCATGTCATGTTTTATCCAAATTTGCAAGGAATGGTTATCCAGAGGTAGAATTTTCGTGATTTTGTAAACACTAGGAAATGAGTCAGGATTTTATTAATTTACAAACAAAAACCTTGTATGAACATCAAGACCGCCATAGTTTTTGAGAGTAGTTAAACAATTGTGTGTTAAAAACCTGGCAGATAGCCAACTCGTACAACTCCCAAGAACTGAAGGTTGCGGATGTTAGAAAGACAAGGTTGCATACAGAGGTGTGTAAAACAATGCAGTTGAGAAATGCAATATAAATTAGAATTACATTGCAACAAAAGTAAATGTGGATCTGCTATGTAGCCTATCTGTCTGTGTACAATTCCCATCGCTAGAAACTCGATAGTGCAATGAGATACGTTTACATTCGGGCATTCGGCCACAGCGGCACCTTTTATTCTCTGGGACTTTTAAACTTTACTGGACGAAAGTCTGTAGCAAAGTGGTGTTTATGTTTCTATAGGTCATTCTGGATAAAGTGAGCACTAAAGATTTAACCTTTGAAAAAAATCACTAGCTGTTACTGCATACGAGTCACAATTAACAAGAGTTATGTTATTGTTTGTATGGTTGGCAGCGAATCAACGCAAGCATTTCCGTGTATTTTCCTATTTGAATACAATAGCGAAAGAAATTAAATTAAATCGACCTCTCTGAATTAAATACTCTTTAAAATATTAATTTATGATCGTATTGACATCCCTAGTGACAGCAAAATTTGACTTAATTAGCGTCAGCAGAAAGTGATGGTACCAGGAGGTTGCACGTGGCCGCTTGCTCCGCGATTCAGATAGTTCAAAATGCCACCGACAGGTGGCATCAGAGTTAGGTTTTCGCTTGAAAGCGAGTAGAGTTAATGTTTCACACATTTAGAAGATACGTCATTTATTGTTTCTGTTAACTGCGTCGTCGTTCATGGCAGTACAACTGAAAGAAACTTCAATTCTTGAATTACGCGCGTCATGTGGTTTTAGTGGCAGTTTTGAGTTTCAAATTTAAATATACTTGTGCCCGCATTTACGAGACTCGTAACGGCAATAGTGCGTGCTGTATCAAATGGAGTTGACAAACTAGTAACGTTAACTCGCAAGTATTTATAACTAATATTACTATTTATTATGGCATATATCCAGTGCATCTCGTCAAGCGTAGGACACTGGCTCTTATCGCTACGTTTTCCCACGCGTCAAAGGTGGAAATTGCCGCTAGGTTTTGAGGTGAAGGGGAGTGGGTGGTGGTGGAAGGGAGACAAGGCGGAGAGACCACCTCTGAGACGAGCGCCTTAACGGATTACTCAGCTCGTCACCAGAGTGGTGCAGGGTACACACGACCCTCGTGTCGACAGGTCGTGGCAGAGGAAGCAGTGATGTAGAGGCTGTGAGGGGTAAGGGGGTAAATCCTCGCAACAGAGGAAGAGTGGGTGGCTAGGGTGGTATGTTGACATCCAGGGAGAGTAAGTAGTCTGCGTGGAAGGGAAGGTTGATGTTGCGGGCCAGGGTTCCTCGTCTGTTGACTCACAGCCTCCCGAACCTACCAGATACTCTCTAGCTCTCCATCTCCCGGCACACAACGTGCGCTCTAAGACATTATTACGCTTTATACAACTCTCCATATTATTTGTTTAGCTAAGTAGATTCTCTGTTAATGGACAGTCAAGTGTAACATGAATAAGCTGGAAGATATTTGACTAAACTAATGGTCAGGGACACGAAGTTTCGGCGATAAGATTTTGTGTCATCGCTAGAGAGAATGGCATATCGCTAGAGATGGGGAAATTTCGCGAAATCAAAGACCAACATGTTAGAGTCAAGTTTCCTATGCTTACTCAAACCGCGACTGTTCGTCCACTAGCTGCTACTCAGTGGAACAGCAGACAACGAAGGAACAGACGGGTCTTCAATATCCATAGGACAACGGAGTCTAGCATGCAGGTAATTGAATTAGCGAAATTTTACCATCTCTAAATATCGCGAAAATTGTTCGTACCAGCATACCCTTGAAAACAGTGTAGTTTCTTGCAACGTGTATGACTGGGTGATATACACCTGACATGACGTAGCTGTCTGTAGACCAATAACAGGCATCAAATATTACAATACCGGAATTCTCATTGGCTAAGTCGAATATGGTAACTGCTGCAAATACAAACAAAGTCAGTGATCTTCTGGTAACCTTAACGTACGTGAAACCCAGCAAACTGTCAAGTTTTCCCGCGATAAACCATCATCCATCATCTCTAATTATGCGATATGTGACATGTGAGAACAGTTGAGCTGTAAATCACACACATTCTGTGTTACACCTGTACAGTTCTAACTGGGATTGTTGTACAGACAAACAGTGTTTCAAATGATCAATAGCTAGGGATGGCTGATTTTCGCGAAAATAGTTTTGCCCTACTTTGTTTCAGTGGCTTACTGCACACCTGCTTCGTGGTTACTGGGCAGCGTGCCTTCATGAACAGATTACTCTCATTTCACCGAGCCAATCACAGTAGGTTACCGCAACACCACACGTCTGTGATTTGTGGTTAGAACCCCACGTCTCGCGAGTGTTTAAACGTGCAACCACTGACCTTGAAGCAGAACTGCAGGCGTGCACGTAAGACACTGGAACAAAGTTGGCTTAAACTTTTTTTTGCGAAAGTCAGCAGTCCCTAACATTGGCCATTATTAAGACCTAAAAATTTCCGTTTTAATTTGGGCACAAACTAGAATTCCAAGAACTGTATGTTCGTGTCACTTTCGCAATTGGGCTTTGACTTATTTGATATCTCTTGGAAGTCTCTGAGCCAATAATGCAAGTGTAATTAGTACATACATATATCACTTTAACAGCAAGTAGCTAATGAATATCAGCAGTCTGCTTCAGTTCTTAAATATTCTTGCAGGCAAGCCTACAGGTCAGCGAACCCGCGAATGTTTCCCGTCTCTAGCCATTACCGATACGAAACCTTCAGTGATATACCCAGCATGTTGGAGCCCAGCAGTTATCATTTCCCGCGATTTCCCGTTGTTTCTGATAACGGATTATTAGAGACCCGAATATCTTGCAAGTTGAAAGTCCTGCCGACTGGACTTCACATTCACTGTCTATTGCGCCGGTGAGTGACCAGTTGTACTACTGTCAATGTGGCACAGGAGTCTGTGAGAATTTTCTTGCAGGTTCGCCATTGGTTAAGCGTTCTCAAGGACACGTTTCTTAAACAATGATACGTGTTAGTAATCCAACCTCTCTTCAATAGTGCTGTGTGTTGGCCTGGCAGCAAGCATGTTACATCATGCTAGGTGGACAGCTCAACGACTCGAGTCATGGGTTTTACCAGGGTTGCTGCGGTACGCCCGAGACGTTATCGGGATGACGTCTTTGCGTTCGTGACTCTTGGCAGATATGAGTAAGGTAATATCAATTTTTAAACCTCTGGTCATCATGTTGCACCGCCGATTGACGTCACTAAACGGGCTGTACAAAAGCCCCCAAACTGCGAACAGACGAGTCTTGCAGTCCAGTCTTGAGGAGTCTAGTCTTGTGCAGTCTTGAAAAGTCTTAGAGAGTATTTTTAAGTAAGAAGTGCATCCCGAATGTGTGTGGGTCGGCGACGACGCAACTGGGGCGAGGACGGACGTCGTGAGAGGTAACGGGCCGCGGCGAAGACAAACACTTTGGGTGTTCTGTTGGCGACGAAGACAGCCTGGAGCAGCGCCTGGAGGTGCGGCGTCTCGGGGGCGGCAACATGGCGGCGGCGGTCGATTCCGAGGCTGGGTAACACCAGAGGAATGCAAGAGTAACAGACAACACTTGGTATTTTGTGTCGGCGAGGCTGAGCAGACGAGCTGCGGCGTCTCGGGGGCATCAACACGGCGACAACATTCCAAGTGTGTGTTATTTTCGTAGATAACCATAATATGAGAAAGTTAAAGCGGTTTCGCGTGAAAAATAATACGCATGACATGCTGCAATATCTTCCACGCGCCAGTCGAGGATTCCTCTTAATCGCTGACCAAAATCTCTCACTCACGCACTATAATTTCACGTATTTGGTTCTAGATCAGGTTGAACACCAACAACGTCTACTTCGTTGTATCTTCTACGATTAGACGACAGTTGCCGTAACACATCTTTGATGACTGCAAACCAGTAATAAATATGGATATGATTCGTAGGGGCTGTCACGAGGTGAGGAGAGGGTTTCACAAATTTTTAACGACAATGTCTTAAGGGGTCTCTCAACCTGTACTGTGCTTATGTTACCCTTATGGGTCAAACGTTTTTTAACCCATTTAAGTTTATTTCAAAACAAATTATAGCTACCTAACATTTAAATTGCTATTCTGCCAAGTAGCAAGAATGTATTTATATAATTTACAAGCATATGTGAAAATGTCTTAAACAAATAATAATGTGCAAAAATGTGAACTGTTTAGTGTACTTTAAAGTGAATAGGTTTTCGAATGAGCTCCAGAGCTCTTTCACTTTAAAATGGTTCGAATGACGTATCCAGCGGTCAACCAACCACCGAATGACGTCTCTGACTTCGGCCCTAAGATGCCAATGTTACCGCTTTGGCACATACCTGCTAAAATATTTCTCGTGACCTAAGCTGATATTGTACCGTAATCCCAGAAGCTAAAATAAATTGTCTGAAAACGTCGGCGAAAGCCTACGATCTGTTACAAATGTTTTCGTATTAATGTTCTACGCAAGTCGTTATTCAAAAGTGCTAATTTTAACCGTTACAAACTAATGAAACAGAAGTTGTACGTGGCGAGCTAATTTACTGTCGTTTGTTACGTGTGAAATTTACTGTCGGCTCGTTTATTGGCCGAATGCCTCAGCTGGTATTGTTTCAATCCCGGTTTTATTGTGCCAGAAATTTACAGCGCAGTTGTCATTTTTACGTCAGCCATTAACGTCCCACTGCTACGGCCGCTGTGTAGGACGAGTCGCAGTGTAACCAGATTGAAAGACACGGGTGTGAAGTTACGCCCTTATAATATACTACGAAAGGTCAGACAATTTTACAAAATTTTACATTACAAAACTAAAATATATCATAAGATGTGAAACACATGTATTAACCCGCAAAAAATGCTAAAATAGTAAAATAGTATACACGATAAATAAACTTTACACCAATACCAAATTTGCCAATAGGATACAATTGATAACAAAATTAAAACAAATATAACCAAATCAGTATAACTAAGCTTATCTTCCATATGCATTGAACATTCGTTAATAACAATACAATTATAAAAGCACTGAGCATCAACTAAAACTCCGATAATTTTTACTTGGGAATGAAATGAAAATGAGTGTAAAAAGATACAATGTCTAGATTTTATTTTTATATTTATATTTAACCTTGAACACCATATAATGTTATAAATACAGTATTTATAATTACAATGCATACTTAAAACACTTCTAATGGTAGCTGGTAAGTACAGGTGTCTACTAAAATGTTATACTGTTATTTACACGAGCGCAAAACAACGTATGCAAGATACGTGTATTACTGTTGGGCTGATTGGAATTTTGGTGAAAAAAAAAGGGTGGGGGGGAGCAAATCATAATTCTTATCCCGGGTGAAGGAAAGCCTACAGTTGTTGTGCAAATATTCAGCTGTGTAACGTGGTCGGTGACTGGATGATTTAACTACCGATATCTTTGACGTTCTTCAAGCAAATCACAGACTTTTCGTGTCACAATAACCTTATAACCTCAGATTGGCACAGTCAAATAAGTGACGCTTCTAAACAAAGACAGGCTGCCAGTGATAACGAAGCAGAGCTACAGATGTGCACGTAAGTAGAGATGACGGTTAGACATGGTGAAATTTCGCGAATTCAATGACCTGCATTTCGGAACCAAATATCCCATGCAATCTCAAGCACTGTCTATTCGTTCATTGTCTGCTGTTCCACTGAGTAGCAGCTAGTGGACAAATGATCGGGACTTGTGTATGCATAGGATATTTGATTATAACATGCAGGTCATTGAATTCGCGAAATTTCACCATCTCTAATGATGGTATAGCGCGAAAATGTCATGTGCCGGGATGCCCTTGAAAACACTGTAGTTTCTTGCAGCATATATGATGTCGGTGATATACTTCTGACATACTGTAGCTGTCTGCAAGTCCAATAACAGGTATCAAATACTACGATATCCAGATTCTTACTGGCTCAGTCAAATAGGGTAACCAAGTACAAGCTAAAACCAGTAATCTTCTCGTACGCTGAACCTTTGTTGAAATCCAGCAAACAGTCAAGTTGTCCCACGATAAACCACGTTAAGCTGTGACAATAAGATTTTATTGGTGGAAAGTCTGTAGCAAAGTTCAATGCGCATCGGAATCTTGAGTTTCACGTACATCCGGTCAGTACGTTTTGAAGTACGGTAGTCTTAAAGGCCGTCTTTAGCGACGTTTCAGGGCTTAGATGCATTGTTTGTAATGGGCATAGTGTCTAAACAATGAGATTCCGACTTTGTCTCAAGTGTGTTTTATTTTCGATCGTTGGCACAATGGGCACACGTGGAATTGTTTCATAGAAAAATCCTGTTCACGAACGCATTTGAAGCGTGAGGTAGGCGGCCGCCTTAATATTTGTATTTTGACAGTGAAAATCCTTTGTAGACTACAGGAGCTCTTCTTGTAAAGTCAGAACTAATATCTTTGTTTCATTAAGGGCGCGGTCTACCGCAATTTTCATCATCATTATTTTATTTTTTATTTGTACCACATATTTTTTTCTTATTTTAGACACAAAATGTGACTAAATTTGGCTCTTGTGAAATTTTTTTATCTCTCATAGTTTTCGCGTAATGGCTTGTTAAAGTCATATTTTGCATGTTTCCGTTTTAACGACTACACTAAAACCAACTGATATACCAAACTGAAAAAAATTACAGTGGATAAAGACATTGCAGGCTACAACGGCATGCTCATAAAATTAAAGAATAAACATTATTTGTATTTTTAAAAAAAATTGAATTTTTAAAATTTTTATTTTAAGTTTTAGCATTTTTTAAAAATTCAAATAATTTTTATTCTTTAATTTTATGAGCATGTCATTGTAGCCTGCAATGTCTTTATCCACTGTGATTATTTTCAGTTTGGTATATCAGTTGGTTTTAGTGTAGTCGTTAAATCGGAAACATGCAAAATATGACTTTAACAAGCCATTAAGTGAAAACTATGAGAGATAAAAAAAATTCATAAGAACTAAATTCATTCACATTTTGTGTCTAAAATGAAAAAAATATGGTACAAATACAAAATAAAATAATGATGATGAAAATTGCGGATGACGCGCCCTTAAGAGACCGTAATCAGTGTTTCAGGCGCATGTATGCAACCCGAATTAGCCCCATATAAATCAAGGCTAATCTAACTATCGCTATAGCAATAAGATAATTACTTATATCAACAATTTCTTCCCCCTTTATAAAAGTCACAGTCGTTCTTATATTCGCTACGTTCTTCAAAATTTAGTACAACAAACGGTTACATTAAAAACCTTATAATAAAAGTTTTGAAAAATTTATAGTCTACCATTCTTTATATTTGACGTTTGCGAACGCAGGAAAATAAGAACGACTATGTATTTGATAAAACACAAAGATAATGTTGATATGTGTAATACTCTTACTGCTATATGGACAGTAATATTAGCATTGACTTATATGAGGTAATGCAGGTTGCATACATGCGCCTGAAACACTGGAACGGCCTGTTAAGAAGGCGTGGTACACAATTCAACGCTAAAAACATTGATCTATGGCTGTGGGTTTCTTGAAGCTAATTTGCGAAAATTAAACAATAACAATCCTAGACAATAGTTTTAGCCAACGTTTTAAACAAAATTGCTTCCAGCGTAACCAACTTCTGAGGCACAATCTCTGACGCCGGAACCTCGTGCATTTAACTGCGGCGCAAGAGATCACGCGTAACGAATTAGTAATTCTGGATACATATTTACTCATAATGTTGGCAAATTCCATTGTCAAGGATTGTCATTGAGTAATTCATCCATATTGGCTTCGAAAAGAGCGTAGGAGTAGGAATCAGTTAATGTTTCCCGCGTTTATTAATCTACCACGCAGTCTTAAGGTAGGTTGAGAATTTTCACAACACAATAAGGAGACACCGATCACACGTTATGAAGGGCCCCCCCCCCCCGAACAGAAATCCTGGCAGCACCCTTGGCCATAGCCACCCACAGAGGAGACGGAAAGCAGGATGTGGTGTAAGTGTGAATATACTCCACAACTTCAACATAATAAAAAATCCCTTTTACCAATAAAATGAATATTTTGCGCGTTACAAGTCTTTGACGTCGATATAAATATTGAGTTGTGAGTGTGGGCTATCGAGTCTTTTCTATGTACAGCGAAAAAAGAGCGTGTAAAATTGATCCACACATACTGTAGTTTTACAAAAAAAAAATGTTTTTAGGTAACGTGGCCCCCAACATTTTGAATGTTCTATTCACAATGTTTTTGACAATGTACGCCCTGTGAACACTATAAACTACATCGTAATTGGCATGCTAAAGTTCGCACGTGGTAAAATACAAGCATATCAAGCACGGACGCACCCAGGAAATTAATTCTGGGTGTGTTTTACGGGCTGTAGCTAGGATCTGTGTTTGGTTGGGTTGGGAAAGGGGGGAGGTTCCGACCGTGAGAATGTTATGAAGTGACACCATTTCCTTCCTCACTCAAATAAAGCTAGGGGGAAGGGGTGGTGAGTCCGGGGCCCAACGCCGGGAAAATTTGGTTTCAAGCTGTAAAATGGCGCTGTTTACGTAGTTTCCTTAAGGCGGTAAAGGTGGAGGGGTCTGGGCCATTTAGACCCTCCCTGACACAGTTTAGTTGGAAGATTTGGCGTTGAAAGCATAATAGTGTTAAATCCTAACCGGAAAATTTTGCCACTAATGTAAGTAAATAGCAGTACTACCTTACAGAAAAATAACCATTATTCGGAAATTCTTGGCACATTTTCGGGGGTGTTTCAACTCAATCTCCCTTCTTGGATGCGCCACTGCAATAAAGTTTAATATATACAAGCTTGTTGTGATTCAAATTGTACTACCTCGCAATATAGTTTGGTGAGCCATCTGTGGCCATAGAGCCACGACTTTATGGTGAACAGATTTTTGCAACATTTGGTTTCGATGCGTTATGTGCACGTCTACAGGTCTGCTACATCGCCCGTAATTGTATAATTTTACTCTCACTTGCCTTGGCAAATTACAGACGTAAGGAGTTACAATAATCTTATTCTGATTGGCGTAGTCGAATGAGAAACGTGTCTGAAAAAAGACAAGCTGCCAATAACCATTAAGCAAACCTGCCGATGTGCACGACAGACACTGAAACAAAGTGGGGCAACAATCTTTTTTGGCAAAATCGTGGCCCTATTAATAGATTATGAGGATTGTAAATAGTACAGTCGTGTGCAATGATCTACAGGAATGAACACTTTGTACAGCCAGCCCCTGTGTGTAACAAACAACCGAAATATGAGACACGACGGTTACACGTTGAACACGGATTCGGAAAGGTCCCAGGTTAGATCCCCGTCGCCGAAAAACCTTATTTCGGCTATCGTGGGTTCCCGAAATCTCTCCAGGTAAACGCTGGGCAGTTTTCTAAAGGCCCCTATCTTTCATTTATTTCAAACAATTGCAAATAACTCTAATACTTTTTAACCAAATGCTTTGAAAAAATTTGAGACTGTGTACAGTCATTCGGTGCACAATTTTGCTAGAGTGTTTTTCAGAATAATGAACCGTTTGCAAGTAAAAAAATTATTTTGCTTCATATTGGCTTATTTTGAAAACAGAGTATGTGATATTTTAGGGGCAAAAATCTAAAAATCCGCTTGAAGTATTGCAACAGAGAAATTCAGCTACAAACGAAGATATATAAGCGTTGAAACTGTAAGATGACATTTTGATGTATTTATTAATTCGCGTTGAAAAAAAAAACATTTTCGAAACTACTACAAAGCTAAAGAGCGAGGGCCTTAACAAAGAACATGGCCGACTCCTCTCCCAGCTGCTGTCATTGTACCAAGTTGTGTCTCCGTCTATGATGACCTCGCTGTCGACGAGACGTTAAGTCCACTTACGTTACCAACAGAGGAAGTGAAGAATAGAGAAAATCCTCAACGCCAAAGTAGTTTCCAAAGCGCTATGGCATGATGCATCTTATATGATTCGACGACAACAACCAGCTAAAATTGTTACATACAGACTGTTCACTTTAAACTGAGCACTTCCTTATATATATATATATATATATATATATATATATATATATATATATATATATATATATATATATATACACACACACACACACACACACACACACACATATATAAAGTAACCAATGACTGTAGTTGATAGATGATAAATTCTCAGTGTTGTAAAACGTTTAATACGGTTTTTAGTTTCATGATGGTTTTTACACTGAAAATATTGAAGACAAATGCAAAATAGCCGAAAGAAAAATTTAAACAGTGCTCACTTTACCCTGAACAGCCTATAACAATAGCTAGAGACATGTACAATTCGCGTTATTTTCTGGCAGCTGACTAGACTTCGAGTGGCTATAGGCTCGTTTGACGTCTCCCGCTGGCCGGTATTGTCGTAACTTGCCGCGGAGAATGCTTACACGGTAGAGAAGCCAATCTCTGTAAAGACGTAACACACGTAAATGACAACACATTAAAGTTCGGGGCCAATTGAATCGCAGATTATGCTCTGTTATGTACAGGAAAGTGATGTTTAATTTGCTAGCAAATGATAACGCGAATTTTGCATGTCTCAAACAATAACTAGAGCCACGATTTTTTTGCAACATTTTGTGTCAGTGTCTCACGTGCACCTCGGTAGCTTTACTTCACGGTTATTGGCAGCGTGTCTTTGCTCAGCTACGTCCCTCATTTGACTACACCAATAACAATGAGGCTATTGTGACGCAATACGTATGTGATTTGTCAGCGGAACCTGAAGACAAGTGACAGCTAAACCGTCCAATCACTGACCATGAACCAGAGTTGCGGATGCGAACATAAGGCATTGAAACCAAATGATGGAACAATCTTTTCGCCATAAAATCGTGGCTCTAAAACAATATGTCAGCATTGGCAACCTAGAATTATTACTTGCCCTGTTAGACATGAAAAAAACTAAAAAAAGTAATAAGAACATGGGAAGTATAGATCCTACATTGGTCATTGGATTTATTGATTGAAGACATTTTGGTCAACACTAGAGACCTCAAAATGTCGCGATTTCTTTTAGGCGCAAGCCAGAACTCCAGCAACTACACGTCTGTATCACGTTCACAATTGGTCGTTGACTTACTCGACACTTCCTGGAAGTAGCTGAATACAGGTCCATTTCACCGTGTCAGCGAGCAGCTAATAAACATCTGCTGTCTGCACGATTTCATATATGTTCTTGGAAGCTAGCCTACTTGCCAGTGAACCTGCGAATTATTCTGGTCTATAGTCACCACTAACATCTAGGTCTTTGGCGCTGCTGAGGTGTAACATGATGAGTAGAGATGATGGTTTATCGCGGGAAAACTTGACTATTTGCTAGGCTTCAACGTGCGTTCAGCTTAACAAAATATTACTGGCTTTTCCTTGTACGCGAAGCTACTGCCCTATTTGACTAAGCCAATAAGAATACCGCTATTATAATATTTGATGCACGTTATTGGTCTGTAGACAGCTACGTTGTGTCAGTGTTTTCAAGGCTATGTTGGCACAAAACATTTTCGCGATATACCATCATTAGAGACACTGGTAAATCGCGGGAAAAGTTGATTGTTTGCTAGGCTCCAACATGCTATGTATAATACTGAAGGTTTTGCACCTATATTGGCTGTCAATTATGTGAAGCGCTGTGTCCCTCTTCAACAAACCCAATTAGGACACCACAGAACGTGTGTGGTTTGCCAGAGAACTGTTCGCACGTGTCACGATTGAGATACTACAGTTTATTGGAGACTATGTTAAATATTTTCGCGATTTTCCAGTGTCTCTAACCATCATCTCTAATGCTGAGTAGAGGTACGTAAATTTCGCAGATACATTCCAGGTCAGGTTGAACGCCAATTATGTATACTTCATTGTCATGTCTGTGACTTGCTGGCGGCTGTTACGAAACGCGTTTGACTACAGCAAGCCAGTAGTAAACAAGGAAATAATGCGAAGTGCTATCGCTTGCTACCTGCTAGTACGATTATAAGCTAATATATAATCGATTGTGGCCAGTGGTTGTATAGGACTGACAAGTCTAGGCTGCTGCCAGATGAATCAGCGAAATTGACTTACCTCTAATGATGAGAGTATGGAGCAGAGCCGGAATTAAAGGTGCATGGGAAATGGGAGAGCCACGAGAAAACCCGCCGAACAGCGGCATCGTCCTGTACGATCCTTACGAGCGAAAATCCGGGGACCGACCTGGCCGGCAATCGAACCCAGATCACCTTGGTGGGAGGCGAGTGACATAGGCACTGCGCCAACGACGGACTATCCTACATTGGAACGTAACAACCAGTAATATTCTAGCGTTAAATGTATACTTGTCAAGCACGTAGTAACAGGAGTAATGTAACATCCTGTATTCCTATGCATATGTAATGTTCCAACATAGGCGCAGAGGCAGGCTTTCATTCGCTCGAGACAAGGTGGCGCGCTGGACATGACAGCCTTTAATAAAACACCGTCACTTGACACCGGGCCTTTGATCTGGGCACAGCCTCCATTCTACCCCCCACCCCCCCAACCCCTCCCTACTTCGCCCCTTCATCTAGGGCCCACACCTTTGACGGTTACCCCGCTGCACGTCGCCAGCATTCTGACTACACAGCTAAACTAAATACTGCATACTGTCCGCAGCAGGCATGTGCCACAGTCGAACCTGCAAATTCATCTATTAAGCTCAATTTTACTACCAGTTTTGTTGAGACAGTGCAACTCATTTTCTTTAATTTTCCGATTTCCGATTAAAAGAAATAGATTCAGCTAAAAGGAATGCCTAAAAAATAACTCGCGCGACTATTTTTTTTTCGGAAACTTATCAATACAGGCTGACACAATTGTATTTATTTTTTTAAAATTATTCATGAAAAATAAATAGGCTCTACATTATTAATATAACAAAAAACCTGCGTAAAATGTTTGGTGGAAGGGCTTACTTAGATTAGAAGCAGTTTCGGAGTGGGAGTGTTTGATTTTTTTTTTTTCGTTTTTTTTAGTGTTTAGGAGAAAAGTATTTAAGGTAGTAAGAATTTAAGACAGTCAAGTATTTGTTGTTTTGGGTTATACATACATACAATTTTACGGGCACTGAATGCGTATGCTAGATAGGTTTCACCAGGGATAAAGACACGCCAAATGCTGGGATAAGTTTATTATATGTTATACACATATAAGCATACTTTGCCAGTATGTTAATGTGTAATTTTGTAAATATAGCGTAAATAACACATGGTAGATAGCTAAACAAGTGTTAAAATGTCAATTTAAAAAGCTGTGTTTCTTTCGACACTTATGGCTGTGTTTGTGTGTGTGAGACAGGAGCGGTAAGGTTGTCACTAACCCACGTATGTAATGTATTATCGCCTCTCCGTGCAAGCCACTCAGCTGGCGTGCGGTACTTTACTATTGTTCTTTTACCTATGGGACTTTAAGGCCATGATATTTCATTTACTTCAAACAACTGAAAATAACTCGAATATTTTGTAACCAATTGGTTTGAAAAATTTTCAGACGTGTACAGTCATACGATACACAATTTTGCCAGAGTGTATTTTAAAATAATGTACCGTTAGCTAGCAAAAAATTATTTTGCTTCATTTTGGCTTACTTTGACAACAAAATATGTGATTTTTCGAGGGCAAAAATCTAAATATATGTTTGTTGTATTGCAACAGAAAAATTCATATACAAACGATGATATATAAGTGTTAAAACTGTAAGGATGAATATTTAATACATGCATTAATTTGCGTTAAAAAATATATTTTCAAAATCACTGCAAAATTAAAGAGCGAGGCCTTAAGCGGTGACCACGTTATTTATTTATGGGCAACGCATTTCAAAGTCTAACACTTGTTTCTATAGTTGTGTTTTTCGAACACGATTTTAAATTTTACAAATACGGCAGTCTGGAAAAGCCATTTTTGGCCATTTTGAGGGGCCAGAAAACTGCGTTTCTGATAAACGTGCCGAATTCTGAAAACCATAGCGACATTGTTTGAAGTGTGTGTTCTTTTCGTTAATATACAGATATAATATGCGTTAAATAGTTTCGTAAAAAAGAGAATAATCGTAATTCGCTGCCACGCATTTGAAGGGCAGGTAGGCAGGCCCCTTAATACTGCGTGTCTTTGTTCAGACACGTCTCTTACTTTACTGCGCCAATCAGGTTGAGATTACTGTGACAGCATACATCTGTGATTCGCTGGCAGAACACCAAGACAATGAGAGTTAAATTATCCAATCACTGAACTTCAAGCAGAACTGCAAATATGCACTAAAAGCAATTAAATCAAGTGATGCATTAATATTTTCTCTACAATCTCGTGATTATAACTACTACACGCATTGTCATTTAAATTACTATAGTAATCACTATATTATTAGCATTATTACTTATATTCTTTAAAAAATATAGATAAAAATAAATAAAATATTATCACTACTACAACGACATGCATGAGTGATCTTCTAGCAAATAATTTTCAGATATTAAAACTAATACGACAACTTTGGAGTGCAAAAAGATACAGCAATCACACAAACAAGCTTTTAACAAGAGTGTTTCATCATCTTCGATGCACTTTAATCCTATCAATAATATGGTTGTTGCATTGCTGGACTTGAACCAGCCACATAAGTATTTGTGCTCAGGTAAATCAAATACGTCCACTGCTGGGGCCTATTACAGTTCAAGTATTTTAAGTCTAACAGTGACAACACTGCATTATCCTTTCCATACTCTAGTTGTAAATTAAGTAGTAAGAACCACGGTTGTACTGTGAACATACCATAGTCGCCACATGCCGCGATGTGTCCGGGTTCGATTCCCAGTGACGAATATACCGATGTTTGCACGCGGAGAAAGTGCTGGCGTTGACATTGTGTGTTTTCTCGTGGTTCTTCTGTTTCGTCCCTCTATTGCATTCCGTTGAAGCTACGTAATTACTCTCTTTAACATCGCCACTTATAAATAAACTTTAATTATAAATCAGTATACCTTCAGTGATAACTAGTGGTTTCTCATTGCTTAAATAGCCCAATATAGCAGCCTCGTGAACTGCTTTGCAGCGTGTTAGAAGAAAATTATTTTTTTGTGTGTTCCAGCGGCATAGGGAATTTTGGGGGGGGGGGGGGATCATAGGGATCCATCCCCCCACCCCCCGAAATGTTAAATATTATTTTTTTACCTTTTTTTATACTGTATTGTAAAAATCAAGTATTTTATATAATAACATAGTTACTAATGACGTTACGTTGCTACGGTTTCTCACTTGTATGTAAGCTTGTAATGTTTCAGCCAAACAGGCGTTAAAAAAAAAAAAAATTTGTATATCCCCCTCCGAAAAAAATTTCTAGCTACGCCCCTGGTGTGTTCCATATCTTTATCTACGAAATGAACACATTTAAAATTATGCTTCTGTCTTTTGTTTTCTGGATATCATCCACAGAACCATCGTTTCGGGGCATCTCAAAACGGCTAAAAACGGTTGTATTCAGAATGCTGTCAAAACAGAAAATACCACATTGAATACTTGAGGCAGGTGCTGCGGAGTTAAGGCCTTGATCATTAGTTTTGCAGTCGTTTCGGAAATATTTTTTTAAACGCAAATTAATACATATATCAAAAATTCATTCTGGCAGTTTTAACACATATATATCATCGTTTGTACCTGAATTTTTCTGTTGCAATACACCAAACGGATTTTCATATTTTTGCCCCTGAAATAGCACATATTTGATTGCCAAAATAAGACAAAATGAAGTAAAATAATTTTTTTCCAGCAATCGGTACATTATTTAAAAAAAACCTTCTGGGAAATTTGTGTACCTTATGACTGTACACAGTCTCAAATTATTTCAAAGCATTTGTTTAAAAAATATTTGAGTTATTTGGAATTGTTTGAAGTGAATAAAAGATCACGACCTTAACTACCGAATATCATAACTGACGAAGTTAACAGCGTTTTAATTACGCTCAGGATGTATGTTACGATCTCATTGTTTGCCGTTACCCGAACACCGCGTGTGTAGACATAATTACATTTCAGCATTTATAATTACTAACGCCTACACTCATTAACGCATCCTGCAATTACGTGTAGTTTAGTTTCTCTTACTGTAACACAGATGAGACAGTTCGCTCGTGTCGCGTTTCCATTTACGTGACCACAATGTTGACAAATGTAGTTCAGAATGGTTAAATCTCGACAACAGTATCTGACAGATCATAATGAAGCGAAAGAGACACGCAGGCGATATGAAGCTCACGAACCGGGCGTAGCTACATAGTTTAAAATTTTTTTTTCGAATGGATAAAAAAATACTTAAAATATTTTCAGTAACAACACACGTTGCCAGTGAACAAGCGTTACCAACTGACAGCGTTTGTACATTAAATGCATTTTAACGTACAGTTTTGCAGGTATCCGAAATGTTCGATTTTAGTGCATACCCATGTTAACAATACGCACGTATACAGTTATTTACATTTCATAACTTTAATCACGCAGCACGTGACATCAGATTTCAGTGTGAATTACTTCATGTCATTAAGGGGCCCGCCTCGTGGCACATGTGTTCGTGTGAGTGAGGTATGGTGTTAAGTGTGACGCCTCTACGCTTAAAGCGCGCAGTCTTCGCGAAAAAACAAATTTCCTATGGGAATTTAAGTGGTGACCCTATTGTTTTATTTACGAAATCACTTTACTAAAGTCCAATGCACTACCCTTAAGTGGTTTTACATGTATCACGTTAGTATATTTTCCGCTATAGCAGCCTGAAAACCCCGTTTTAACCCATTTTGACGTGCCCTATAAGGAGATTTCTAATACGTGTGTTGTCTTGAAAGTACTTAAGGGCAGTCGTCTGAAGTGTATGTTCTTTTCGTAGATAAACGGTGTGAACACACGGGAATTAGTTTCGGTGTAAAACGTTTTCTTCAAACACGCTGCAGTGTGATTTTATGGCAACGAGGCGGGCCCCTTAAGGGCCTCGCGTACCACGCGCCTAAAATTCGTTGCAGCGTGTTCGTAATACCGTTTTTTAAACTGAACTATTCCACATAAGCCCAGTGTGTCTTTGTACTAAAATAAAATACACTCCAAACGATGACTGAAGAGTTGTTCCAAAGCATTACGTCGATTAGAAAAATCATTACGGGCTCCTCAAAATGGCTAAAAACAGCTTTTTCAAACTGTTATATCTGTAAAACTACTCACGTGATTCGTGCGAAACTGCTCTAGAAGCACGCAGTGGACTTTGCTTAAAACTCTCCACCAATAAAAAGATGGGGTGACCACTGAAAGTGTCAGTGAGGCGAGTGATCTACGACACCACTGCTAGTGTCTTGCGATAGAGGCGATACCGCACCAGATCACCAGATAAGTCGGTTAACATCGCCCTTGGCGCCGTGCCTCACTCACACAGACACACGGCCACGAGGCGGGTGTCTTAAGTCAGTTGGTTTATGTTTGGTGTATGCTTGCATGCAATGCAATTTTTTTATTGCTCACTTCTGTGTGAGTACATTATGCATGCTGAAATTTTTCCATACGACAGAAATGTAGTAGCCACTAGCAACAGCCATAAATGTAATATTAGGCGCTGTCAAAAACCGACGAGCGGAAACTTGTCAGTCCAACATGTTTAAAGTGTTCGAAATCTAACCAGAACGAAATTTACCGGTGTTCGAATTTTCAACTGATGGAACTAACTCCTCAGTTACCTTGATCTCGACCAGTGGCGAAGTGTGAAGTGTTCTAGGGCAAGCGTTGATTGGCAGTGACTGTACAGATCTCTCAGTTGCCTGTGGAACCATTTGACTGGTAAGAGTAGGTACATTCCTCAGCCAGTAGCATGTAATATACAAGAAACTAGTTGTCAGTAATACACCCAGGTCTCAGCAACACAAATGTCGCCTGCTCAAAGTGTATAGTCACATCTCATACTGCTGGCCTTGCAACATGTCCTAACTTCGTCGCTGATCTCGACATAAGTGTCGATTAGAAGACGAAGTTCGCTGTTTGGCACATAAATGAAAAAAAAAATATGTAAATAAAGAAATATATATATATATATATATATATATATATATATATATATATATATATATATATATATATATATATATATATTATATTATAAGTCCTCGCAGCCAGAACCACAACTAAGCGAAACTTCATGCACTGTGTTTAAAATATCGAATAAACAAGCAAGAAACCAACATAGTATTTAAATATAAATAAAATATCTTTTACAGAGTAGACTGCGGACGTTGTTTTTACCGAAATATTTTTCATGCAGAAAATTTTGAAGTTGTTTTGTTCCCGCCATCTTCTTAAAGCCCTGAACAGCATTACAGACTTTCATCAAGATCTTGGTGTCCAAAAAAACTTGGTCCCTTGATTGAGATAACCTAACATACTGCAGCAGGTGAGTTTTCGAAAACTCATATTATCTCGTAGATGTAAAAAACGTTGAATGTCACACTTGAACAGCCTTAATATTATCTTCCCCACCTCTGGACCATGCTGGCAGGAGGTTGTGAGCTGGAAGAGAAGAGACGAGAGACGCTGAAGGAAACGATCAATCAACCCTAGCGATCCTGGAATATCGCTCTGGCAAACAATGACGCCCCCTCTCCCCTTCCCAAGGGTGTCTCCTGGTGTGGGTGGGGGTAGGCAGGTCGTGAGGGAGAGGGGAGGGAGAAGCGAGCAAATACAGAACTGTGTTTGCCGTCCTGCCGCCGGCCCGGCATTCCGAATATTGGACCCAATAACGAGAGGGAAACAGTTTTCCCTTCCATCCCCCTTACATCCCCCCCTGCCCTCCCACACTGCTCACGTCACAACCTCCCTCTGCTGACGGGGGTAACTGTTGCTTCAAACATGCCCGGCAGTTACAAGAGAGAGAGACAGCTAGAGAATGAACCGACCCACGGTTAATTTTACATTTTCCGAACAGACCTCCAAAAATATACACCTTCCCTTAGTGACAGTTCCAGCTGCAAGTCTGACGAAATACAACATTAAATACCTTTTTACCGTGCAATTTATTGAGTGACAGTTTTTTTTTCAGACGCAGAATAGCTAACGACACAGAAGCGCATGAAGCGAGCTCGAGCAGAACGAGCCTACGACACGACGGGAAGGCATCAGCCAATCAGCGACTGAAGACAAACACGCCAGAAGAAGACCCGACCAATAGGGTGCCATCTCACGTGTTCAATTTTTCCAAGTATAACTTATACAAATATTTTCATTCAACTTACAAACTTTACCTGCAGCACTGCGTTGCAGATACGATATCAGATCAGTACAAAGGTAATGCATATAGAGCCGGTTATTTTTGGCGAAAAGAATTTTGCAACAACTTGCTACAATGTCTTACGTGCACAACTGTAACTTTGGTTCGTGGTTATTGGCAGAATGTCATAGGGCAGAGGCGTGGCTTATTTTACTGCACCAACATGAACAATGTTACCTTGACATCATACGTCTGTGATTTGCGAATAGGAACCCGAGACACCGAAAGTTAAAAACTTATATCACAATGAGGCAAAGAAACAGATGTGCACATTGCAGAATTATTTTCATAAAAAACACTGGCTGTAGTAATGCATATATAATACACATATAGTAACAATTATTTAAACTAACACATGCCGAAATGTCGAAACCAACTTCAACCTCGACGCCCAAAGCCAGGATCATTCAGACAATAACCAAGAAATCAAGCGAAATTTATTTAAAAATTTTACTTTTCTTTACATGTGTACCTAGAATATGCCTAAGTATAGGTAATGCTAATGACAGTTGTGGATACAAAAGGTAAATCCCCAAATCCATTTCTATGTTTTTGTCTATAGTTTGCTACGTACTAAAATTTTATCTCATACTTTATCTTGTAAATTGCATTGAATAAGAGAAGTAATTGTGTTTTCATTGTAAGATACTTAAATTAATTTGTTAATATAACTGTAGACAAAACGTATTGGTCAGGTATAGTTGGATTAATACAAGTTGTATCATAAGAGATGACTATTGATTTATGTCTACATACTAAATTTTTAAAGGATTATGCATGTAGCTTATAAATACCTTCAATATTAGTCGTTTATCTTAACATTCTCATTACCTGATAACTCTGAAGACGAGAATATATATTAATGGTAAGAAGTAATTATGACTAATTGCGTCATCAATACTGGTCAGATGCTATGGATTTACGAATTTATAGCACAAACGAATTTTACTTAACCGCAAACGTATGTTTCTAAACAACCTAAAAATACAAAAATGCCAACTTGTCTTGCAATGTTTCAACTACTAGTGTCTCGCAAATTTTAGCTACTTCATTTGCGAAAGTTTCAAAATGCACGTTGAATTCTTTCGCGATTGGGCCACAATTACTTGAGGACTGTGAACCAATAGCAGATATGCATGTAAACACTTGTTGACTCCCGCGCTACCTTGTCACAAGTACAGCTGTCCACACAGTAAAACATTTTTTGTACTTTAACAAAAAAAGTTTTACCTATTTCCAAAAAAAATTGTTTATAACACTACAAAAATATTTTGTAATATTTACAAAAACCTTGTACTTTTACAAATTTCTTTGTTTATTTACAAAAATTTCTGTAAATCTACAAACGAATTTTGTGTATTTACTGCTAATATTTGGTTCACATTACAGCAATTGTTTGTAGGGTTACAATTTTTTTTTTGGAAACTAGTTTCCAATTTAATTTTGTAAAATTACGAAATGTTTTTTTAAAATTTGTCTGGTCTTCAATGTTTATTTTGTTCCAAACCAAAACATTTACTCATTTCCATTTATTTTACTATTTCCTAAAGGTGTTCACAATATTTGTAACCACTTTAAAAGGTTTCGGATATCTCACATTTATTACCTGACTGATGGTGTTCTGATATTAGTTTACAAGATCTTCCTTGTAAATATACACATTTTTTTTTACTGTGCACTCACTGGAGCAGCAGACAATATACAAGTATCTGAGGACATAGTGTATACATGATTGTGGATTCCAGCCTGCTGATCGTTGAACCAGCCACATTTCCTGGCATAAGAGTCCGTGTCTAAATCAAGGAAGTGTCGTGTGATGTAAGTTTTTTCAGCGCCAGAGATGTGTGCACGTTCTTGTCTTAGCGGTAATGTCAATTATGTCAAAGATGTTGTGTATAGTCTCACTCTAAAAAAAATAGTTAGTAAATTTGCCACACGTGGGTAAATAAAAGGGTTAGAATGTAGGTATGGTAGGATCGTTAGAGATGATGGTATATCGCGAAAATTATTTGTGCCAATATACCCTTGAAAACACTGTGGCTTCTTTCAATATGTATGATTCGTCTGACACAACGTAGCTGTCTGCAGACCAATAACATGCGTCAAGTATTACAATAGCGAGATTCTTATTGGCTCAGTCAAATACGGCAATAGTTCCACGTACAAGCGAAAACCAGTAATATTTTGATAAGCTGAACGTACGTTGAAGCCTAGCAATTAGTCAAGTTTTCCCGCGATAAACCTCATCTCTAAGGATCGTATCCCAGGCACCCATGGTAGCAATCCTAAACTTTTTTATAAAACAGTCAAATGTATACTAAAGTTACCAGACTTGTATTGTAACAAGTGTAACAGTCTGCATATTTACAAGGCGGAAGTATGGCAACTGTCCCATACTGTGTTTATGTTAATTACTTCCTATATAAACATTTTAAGAAGGTTTTTTACAGTGTTTACATGGTCGGAAAAATTCAGTGGTGTTCGGGTAAAGTGGTACAAGTAGAGACAGAAAATTTTCGCTAATATAATTTTGCAACAAATAGTTTGGACGCCCCTTGCGCATCTGCAACACTGAGTCATGGTTATTGGGCAGCGTGTGTTTGTGCACATGCGTCGCCCAATCAACTAAGCAAATCAGGTTTAAGTTAATGTGACACAACACGTCTCTGATTAGCGGTTACAAGTCAAGACGCCTCAGAGTATAAACATCCAATCGCTGACAGTGAAGCATAGCTGCAGTTGTGCACGGAATTTATTGAAACAATGTGTTGCAAATTCTTTTACCCGAATACAACTGAATTCGCGGGTTGCCTGACATGTAGGCTAATGTATGTATGTATGTATGCAGGCAACAGCTGTTTATTGGCTGACACTGTGATATGGGCCTGCATTTACTTACATGTTTGTTATTGGCTCAGCGGCTTACACGAGGCATCAAATAAGTCAAGGACCAATTGCGAAAGTGACGCGAACTTACAGTTGCTGAAATTCTGTCTTGTGCCTAAAAATAAACGCGAATTTTTTCATGTTCCTATCTGTAGTCTTTGTTTTATGTGTGTGGGATATGTCTTCCGGACTTCTGTCGCATTTGTCACCGCATCCATCATGCAACAGTTCCTACACAACCATCATGCACCTGCGTCTACAAACTGACAAGAGCAATACAAGACAAGATGGCGTCGTTGAAAGGCACGGCAAGTGGACGTTATAGACACACAACTTGGAACAACGACAGCAGCTGGGAGAGGAGTCGGCCATGGCCTTTGTTAAGCAACCATCCAAGCATTCACCTTGGAGAGGTTTCAGGAAACCACGGAAAACCGAAAAAAAGATGGCCGGAGCTGGGGATCGAACCCGGATCCTTTTGAATGCAGTCCAACGTGTTACCATTACGCTGAAAGTTAATCTATGTGACTTTTTCTCGTATTTGTGATTAACAAGCTTAAGTCATGGATATTACTGTAAATGTGGCAACACAAATCTTGGTAATCATTCTATGCGTTTCCAGCCAAGCAACGTATATTCGCCTCTATTAAGAGGGCTAAAAGTATTAATCTATAACTGTAGGTTTCTTGAAGCCAATGTACGGAAATTAAACAACAGCAATCCTAGACAATAGTTTTAGCCAACGTTTTAAACAAAATTGTTTCCAGTGTTACGAACTACTGAGGCACAATCTCTGACGCCGGAACCTCGTGCATTTAACTGCGGCGCAAGAGATCACGTGTAAGAAATTATTAATTCTGAACAAATATTTACTTATATAGTTGGCAAATGCCACTATCCAGGATTGTTACTGAGTATTTTATCCACATTGGCTTCGAAAAAAGCGTAGAAATCAATTAATGTTTTCAGCGTTTATTTATTTACAACGCTCTCTAAAATTCACAGTTTGCATGAAAATTATTGATGGCTGCAAGATATTATTCAGTTGACAGATCTAGAGCTGAGGGGTTAAATGACAATAATGAGTAATTGTCATACCGAAAATTCAATATATTGCTACTCCTGAAACGAATAAGTATGTCGAGAGATTAAATGATATAATTGGTGTAAAATTTAAACTGTCTACCTACGCATATTGTTCGCACTACCAAAGCATAATGTACCAACATTTATCTGACACATAATTTATATAAACAAAACTAACTTAAGAGGAAAGTTTACCAAAAAATAATTTTTATTTTAACGATTTTCATATTTGTACGATATAGGCCTATGGTTTGTTTTGTACACATAAATCGTGGCTATTTGTTATTGTAATGAAGTTGTTTAAGCTCTCATAGCTTTTATATAACGGCATGTTAAAGTCCAAATTTGCATTTTACGGTTTTGTACATGAAAGGAAAACCAACTGACTTGCCGAAATGAAATAAATGACACTGAATAACAGTCTCACGGACTACTTCAACACATGTATAAAAACCGTGGGTACTGATTTGTTTTTGTATTTAAAATAAAATAATTAAAAATTACAAATTTTTTCGCTGAAGAATTAATTTTAAATAAAAAAATTCAATTCGCTTTTTATACAAGTCTTGACGTAGCTCGTGAAATTCTTTAGAGGGTGGTAAGAAGGGTATAAGTCGAATTATTACCAACTGAGACTTGTGCTTTCTTACAGCTATTGGCAGGCGTTCAATAGGGCACAATTCTCATTATATTAACACGTTTCTTTAGCCTTCGCACCACCTTCACTAAACAGGAAGAATTATGTAAGTGTCATTATAATTTTACTTGACTTATGCCCTTCTTACCGCCCTCTAAAGAATTGTTCTTCAGTGTGAATTATATTATTTCGGTTAAGTCAGTTGGGTTTCCTTTCACGCACGCAGACGTCTTATGGGAATTTGGACATTTGACATGCTATAATTCCAAATCTATGAAAGCCAAAAAATTTCCATTACCGTAAACATATTCGCAACGTTTGTTTATAATAGAGAAAATATGTATATCTCTTACAAATATACGAATATTAGAACTATTAGAATTTTCGGTGAACCGCCCGCTCAAAGCAAATTGGCTACAGTCGTGGATGTATGGCTTGGCTGGCAGTCTGCCTACGCTTCAGTTGGCAGCTCCTGTAGGGGACGGAACACAATGGAAGTGTGACTGTATACTCAGCCATCGCCAAACACCTTCCCCTATATCGACGAGATAATAGCACAAGAACTGCAGACGTGGGCTGATGACCACTGGCTGTGTTGACCTCGCTGATTGGAACTGAGAGAACTGAGTGGATCATTGTGTGCGGAGAACCCAGCCCGCAGATCCAGGAGGGCAGGGTATCCAGCCTCCCTTTCACCTTTCATGTACAGTTCATCAGTTAAATATTACAAATTTTTCAAGTGGTACACTCAACTTTTGCCTGTTTGGGAAATTCCTAAAATAACATTAGTTTGCACATTGGAAACTAAATTTTTCAGGGGGAAAGCCCCCAGACTCCCCTTCTTTGACTCGGTGTGTGGGCATAGCTAATTTTTTGGATTTTCCTCCCCCTTCCCCCCCAAAAAAAACAATTTAAATCTGAATTCACCCCTGGGAGAACCTGCCGGGAAACAATTATTTTATAGAGTATTTCATGTATTCCTGCATACTTTCAAGTCCTGTATATACTTTGAATTTGTTTTTACATTTTATTATTTTCTATGGAAGTTTCCTTTCCAATTTTTACAAGAGTGCAGTCAATTCCTGGGAAAGTCTTCAAAGAATTTTTTTGGAGGGGGGGGGGACACTAAAAGCGAAGATAGCTAGGGCTAGGAATATTTCTTGAGTTCAACGACCAACATGCTAGAATCCATTATCCTGTGTATACCGAAGATCTACCATTTGTACATTACATTCAGACAGCGGACAATGAACGACTAGACGGGGCTTGAGTATGTATAGGACATTGGATTCTATCATGCAGGTCATTGAACCATAGCAAATTTTTCCTAGCCCTAAAGGCAGCCTTATAACAATCACGTAGGTTAGAACTTGCTACTAATTTCAAAGAGGAAATTATTTAGTAAAATGCAAACGTGCGCGCGCATGCAACGAAATTTAAATGCGCCGTTTTACTGATAAATATACTAATAAATTATCCGACATAGACAAATATTAACTTTGTTGTAAATAGATGTGGTATAACACACATTAAACGAAATAATTAATTCAGTAACAAGATGAATTTTTATAAGTCGTCGAGTATTTAAATGTACATATGTAAAGAAGTTGGTTTAACACAAATACCTGTACAAATTCCACCTGAAGGAGAGATAATTGCTGATTACAAATTATCAACTGGAAGACAGTCTAGTTTGAGGTACGTATGAAATAACCTAATAAATAATGTTTATTAATAACAATAAAAAAATTCTTTAACTTTCGAACTCAAATCGACTCAACGGTATCTCAGTCGACGTCATTAGCTCGATGTTATATTTACGTTGGTATGAATGGCAGATATTGCACAATTATGCAAGTCCAGTGACATAAACAATTCATTAGCCCTCAGCCGGCTTATCCCGATTAATCGCAAACAGCATAACGACTAAAAATTCAACGTCACCAACACGAACAGTTGTCCCAGGATTTATGAGATTACGTAATACACATGTCCTGCATGCAGTGTTTAAAGCGAGCATTTAATCCAATCGCCAATATGTCCCATACATATCAATAGCACTTGGCTGTCCGGCATGGTTTTCAAGAAGAAAGGGAACGACAGAACGTATTGTGAATACATGCCTGGTAACTTTAATAATAAACTCTTTTATTACATGACCAGTCTATTTGCAAATGTTGTTATACAATTAAAAGTTTTTTTAAGGGTGTTCAAGTGCGATAAACTCATAATTTTGTATTTATATGAAATATTGTTAGTTTGTAGACGATACTTGTGAGTGCAGTTTCCTCGTACGAAACAATTTTAGCTGACGTATTTTTCTCATAACGGTGCATCAAAGTCAAAATTTGCTTGTTCTGCTGCCACGCAAATAGTGAAAGCCAATTGACTTACGTACGTGAAATAATTCACAGTGAAATAACATACTATGGGCTATATAATAAAACATTTGAAAACATCCCGCGAACTGTTTTTGCGATTTAAAAAATTGTTGAATTTGCAACTTTTTTCTGTACTTTTGCGATTATTTTAATTCAAAATATTACGTTGCATTTATTTATTTATTTTTAGATTTATTTCATAGCTCATGGGTATAGACACTAGTAAATCGCGGGAAAAGTTGATTGTTTGCTAGTCTCCAACATACTATGTATAACACTGTAGGTTTTGCACTTATATTGGCTATAGTTCATATGAAGTACCGTATCACTTTATTTAAGTTGGTCAGTTGGTTTTCAGTATATGCATAGCAGCGCAACAAACAAATTTTGACTTTGACACCCCGTTATGAGAAAACTATAGGGCAGATGTGCTCGTAAGTCATCGAAACCAAGTGGTGTAAAATTGTTTCACCAAACGTCAATGGCTCTAAAATACGTACAGCATAGAACGCAGCCATCTACAGTGACGTACAATCGATAGTTATGGTATCATGAAGAACGTATTTGTACTCGGCAGTTCGTGAAATGTCGAGGGTGACGCGGGTGCAGTGCGTCATCGCGCCAGACGACAAAACCGGTTATTTCCAATTTCGTGGAGAGAGAACAATGATGAGGCTTAAAAAATACAGTCATGTTTATCTTCTGGTAAATCACCAGAACATTATGAACCGTTTTACGAGTTCAGTGGCTAATATGCTACACTCCACTGGGACTGGATGCCATTTCTCGGACATACCCCATTACTATGCAGATGTCTGCCGAAGAAAACTAGAGAGACACAGGGAAACATTATTTGCAAATTTAGCTCACCGTTGTACAGCAGTATTATGAAAGAAGGTATGGAACATTGTTCTCATACATCAATTGTAATGTTACTATAAATTTTTAAGGAACATTCTAATGTAAACTGCTCTTACCAAACTTAATGGTTAGAGATGATGGTTAAGAGTCCCGTAAATTTCGAGAATTCATTTAAAAGTTTTCAAAATACTGTACACGTTTAATACTTTTGCAATTGGGTCACAGTTAATAAAAATATTTTTTGAGGTAGTGAATAAATAGGCAGAGGTGCGAATATTTCGCGTATTGATTGTAGTGTCAGGTTGAACGCCAATAACCTGTATATAACTGTAACTTCCTTGATTAGACGGCAGTTGTTTTGACACATCTTTGGAGGTTGCAAGCCAGCAGTAAATAATAAAATAATTCGTGGGTCTACCCACTTGTACGGTTAGGAGCCAATGGATATTCGACTTTGACCACTGTGTGTATAGGACTGAGAAGTCTACACTGCTACCTGAATAATACGCGAAATACTCGTGCTTCTGCCAACAGCTGACTTTGTCTAATGTACAACTGTCCACTCACCCAGCCGGCTGGTCGTTGGACCCACCACATTTCCGGGTCTCCGATGCTGGTATATCGCGAAAATGTTTTGTGCACACATACCATAGATAGAGATGGTGGTTTATCGCGAAAATGTTTTGTGCCAACATACTCTTGAAAACACTGTCGTTTCTCGCAACATACATGATTCAGTGATACGACGTATCTGCCTGCAGACCAATAACGGGCGTCAAAAATTACAATATCGGGATTCTTATTGGCTCAGTCATATAGGGTAATAGCTTCAAGTACAAGCTAAAGCCAGTATTCATCTGGTAAGGTGAACGTGAGTTGAAATCCAGCAAGCTGTCAAGTTTTCCCGCGATAAACCATCATCTCTAACCATAGAAAACACTATAGTTTCTTGCAGCATATATTATTGGCAGTTATACGTCTGACACAACGTAGCTAGACCAATAACAGGCATACAATATTACAATATCGGGATTCTTATTGGCTCAGTCAAATAGGGTTACAACTCCAAGTGCAAGTGAAAGCCAGTAATCTTCTGGTGAGCTGAACATTCGTTGAAATCCAGCAAACAGTCAAGTTTTCCCGCGGTAAACTATCATCTCTAGTGATAGTGTATCTAGGGACAGGGAAACTTCTTCGAGGATTCAATGTCCTTCATGTTAGAATGAACTATCCTATGCATACTCGAGCCCCTACCATTAGTCATCTAGCTACTACTCAGTGGAACAGCAGACAATGAACGAATAGACGGGGCTTCAGTATACATTGGATAATATATTCTAGCATGTGGGGCATTGAATTCCCGTAAAAAAATATTTTCCAGTCGCTAGGTACATCACGAAAATATTTTGTTTCAACATAGCCTTGAACACACTGCATGTCTTGCAACATGCATGACTGGGTGATGTACGTTTTACACAACACAGCTGACTGCAGACCAAAATATGCATCCAGTATTTGAATACTGGGATTATTATTGATTCAGTCGAATAGGGTAACAGCACCACGTACAGCCAGCAATCTTCTGGTAAGATGAACGTGCTTTGAAACCCAGAAAACAGTCAAGTTTTCCCGCGATAAACCGTCGTCTCTAACTATGGTACGGATCTGGTACTGGGCGTGGGTTAAAAACCTTCCAGTACAATTTAGGAAGATTTTTTTTTGCAGTGTAGGAAATCATAACTATAAGCGGTTTGGAATAAAGTGAAAACTCGATAAAGCCCTGCTAAAGTTCTATTTTCAGCTCATTTGTATCTTTCCGCGTGTAACGACTAACTATGGCAAATATCTAGCCTCTGTAGACACGTCACTTGATGTTTGCGCGGGTAAGATAATTTGTGCAGTCAGTGGGAATCTACATAGTTTGATTAAATAAGTTTATTAATTATATAAAACATAATAATGTCGATTTCTGTTGCTTTTGTTTCAGTATAGTTGTATTTAAATATGAAATACATGGAACTATATTGTGAACTTTCGCTGCCAACCATACAAGCCGTAAGGAAACTATAGTTTATGTTGAATTATATGCAGTAACGGCTAGTGATATTTTTCAAAGGTTAAATTTTTAGTGCTCACTTTATACCGTATGACCTATAAAATCATTTTTATTCTCTTCAGTTTACTTAGGCAGACATCTAACCCGGTTTACTAGCGGCTGTTGCGACGAGGAGACATTTTCGGCCACTGAGGCCTCTTATTACAAACTGTGTAATTTAATAACAAAAATGTTATCGCGAAAAATTATATGCATGATTTCAATCGCGAATTTCTCCTTTAAGATTTGCACCAGCTAAAACGTGCATTTATTAAACACTTCCTCATTTGTGACAAAAAATTAATCTAAAAATGTATAATATTCTTTCTTTAACAACCCGCGCGTATAAGTTTTGCCGCTCTGAAAATTTAACTTTTTATCCATAAAACATAACTTTTCAACTGTCCACTTTAGCGCGATTATTAAAGATGACGGTTTATTGTGGGAATCTTGACTGTTTGTTGGGTTTCAACACACGTTCTGCTTATGAAAAGATGTCTGGCTTTCGCTTGCGTAGAGCTGTTGCCCTATTTGACTGAGCCAATAAGAATCACGCTATTGTTATATTTGATGCCTGTTATTGGTCTGCAGACAGCTAGGTTGTGTCAAACGTATAACACCTGTGTGGAAATTACGGCCATGGTCTTTCAGTTATTTCAAACAATTACAAATGTCTCGAAAAAATTTTTAACGAAAGGTTTTTTTAAAATTTTTGAGCCGATTACGGTTTACGGACATACCATACACAATTTTGCAGAGTGCTATTAATAATGAACCATTTGCTATCAAAAGATTAATTTGCTTCATTTTGGCTTATTTTGACCACAAAATATGTAATATTTCAGGGGGAAAAATCTAAAAATCAGTTTGGTGTATTTCAACAGAAAAATTAAGATACAAACGATGATATATAAGTGTTAAAACTGTAAGAATAAATTTTTGATATATGTATTAATTTGCGTTAAAAAATATTTTCTAAACCACTGCAAAACTAAAGTGCGAGGCGTTCACTACTGTGTGTTCAAAGGTATCTTAGCACGAAACATTTTTGCGATATAACATCATCTATAGTTATTTGTTTACGGGCATGTGGGGATTTAACGTGACCTGATTCAGCTTGGGTTTATTTATAAGACTGTTGATAACTCAATTTTTTCCCCAAAAAATGTACACGTAGGCTTTCTCAAATGACCGATTCAAGTGCATGTACTGTGCTAGTTGTTATGACCCATGCAACACCCCCTGGGTATAACGCAATTATGTTTCACGATGACTGAGCTAGATATGCCGCTGTGGAAACTGCGAGTGACGTCAGGGCGTAGCCTAATATAAAAGCGAGGTCGACCAAGCCGAGGGGGATTCCGGTAAACAACGCCACTTGAAGACTATGGTCCTCCGAGCCGAGGAGGCCAAGCTGCGAGGGGCGTGGTCGCCGACGACAGACAGACAGGCGGCAAGGTGTTAGATGGGCCAGGGTGGGCGCCGCTTTTCATTGGTTTCTAAATCGTGCTCCGAGCTTTACAACTAATTCAGTGGTAAGTGAATACACCTCTTCTTGGGGATTTCCTTTAACTCTTCACACAGCTATTGTTGATAGGGACCCCTATTTTTTGTGAAAATAATTATGCCTGACTTTGTTCTGGTGCCTTACGTGCACATCTGCAGATCAGCTTCGTGGTCAGCGATTGGATATTTTTACTCTCTCTCTCTCTCTCTCTCTTGCCTTGGGATTCTACCAGCAAATCACAGACATGTGGTGTTGCAGGAACGTTATTGTAAATGACTCAGTCAAATGAGATACGGCTCTTCACATAGACACGCTGCCAATAACCATGAAGCAGAATTGCAGATGTACATGTAAGGCACTGAAACAAACTAGGGCAATTTTTTTTCCGCGAAAAACAGGGGTCCCTAGTCATTGATATTGAAATAAATTATTAATTGTTCAAAGTCCCTAGTCATTGATATTGAAATAAATTATTAATTGTTCAAAGTCCCTAGTCATTGATATTGAAATAAATTATTAATTGTTCAAAGTCCCTAGTCATTGATATTGAAATAAATTATTAATTGTTCAAAGTCCCTAGTCATTGATATTGAAATAAA